>JAZDUA010001066.1:0-225927 GCA_038098605.1 Gryllus longicercus
AACGAACTCAAAATTCCGCATGTTCAGAAACGCTCAATTGCTATTTTCTTAAAAACTGTTCCAATTTTTTCTTCAAATGTTTCGTGCACATAGTGCTAATTGCAGTCTTTGAGATGATATGATTCATTTTGGTGCATAATTTTGTTTTTTCGAAAATTGCACAAATGTATTTTTTTAAATATGTCTCAGGCCGTTAATATGCACATTTCTAACAATTCGTAAACACTATTGCATTTCTGAGTGAAAGTGTTTTCAAATGACTTCCAAACGAATTTTTTTCGAAAACTCAAAAAATTTCTGTGAAAAGAGCTTCAAATTTAGCATTGGACAGTAACCGTAAACTACATGTTCTCATAAAAAATGTTCCGAATGTATCAATGAAAATTGCCAGTTAGAACGACGTTGTACTCTTATTTAATATTATTAGAGTAATATTTCGGTTCTACTATTAGAAAAACCGACAAATTGAGAAAATTTAGTAGAGAATGGGCAAGGCCTAATAAGGCTTCGATGACTGTTGCTGACGACAAATCTTTTATCGCTTTAGCTTCGGGAAATCTGGACGCGAGACACATTGCGGTGAGGATATACTTGTTGCCGGCTTCTGACTCTGGAAAGGGCCCGCACAATCGATATTTATCTTTGCAAATACTTCTGAGACGACAGGTACGAGCTTCAGCGGCGATTTCTTTTTGTCCCCTGCGCGACCTACCTCTGGCAGCTGTCGCAGGTGCGCACGTAAGTCTCCATGTCTTTAAAGCAATTTGGCCAGTAAAAATACTTGGCCATGGAGTCCTTACTCTTTGTGACCCCCAGATGTGCATTCGCCGTTTCGTGACAGACCTTTAGCACCGCACTACGATAGATCTCCGGCATTACAATCATTTCGTAGCAGTCGCCGCGTTTACTCTGCCTGGCCCGGAACAACAATCCGCCCTTTTCGAAATGGTCATTTTTTTCTGAGCCGACTCCTCTGGCTAGCTCCGTTAAATTTTTTATCTCCTCGTCTTCCTGTTGCGCTATAGCTAATGAGTGTTTGTCGATTTTTAAAAGATTTATTATGCCCGCATCTAACTCGGACGCGCCCCTTTCCTCATCTTCGCCCACCAACAATTCCTCCGTTCCGCCGTGACATTAGTGGACGCTGAGGCGACGGCTCACGCCTTTGGCGGTCAGGCGAAGTTGTACGCGGTCCTTCCGTGAATCTGTGACCTGGTCTGCACAGCACATGCTAGTTGTGGTTCAACAAACCCCCCTTTAACCTCATCCATCAAGGTGGCGGTACGGTTACTTAATAAATAGTAATCGAGCTGGCAATTACTATTCGCTACGGCTGCCTTCGTAACGAACCTGCCGAAGGGCCCTTCTAACGTGACGCGTGCCACCGGCAGATTCTTTGGTTCTGCATCGAGTGGTTGCATCACCCAAACGTATTCCCCGGTCAATTGGTCATCCGTCACATGTTTGCCGCTTACAATATCATAAGTAGCACCTGAATCCCGAAGTAATTTAACGGCAAAGTTATTGACTTTTCCGACGCATGTGAACGGTTTTAACAAGGCTTGACCTTGCGTTTCGGCTACGTGATTTATTTTTTCCACGCTCTTCCGTTCCGGACATTGCCTACGAAAGTGCCCCGCTTCTCCACACTTAAAGCAAGTGGCCGCCTTAGGCCTTTCAAATTCGGCTGTGTGATTAACCTTCGATTCTGGCTGTTTAGTAACTCGCGGCATACCTTCAGTCGCCTGGTCCACCCTTCTTATCTGCGTTTTCTCGTTGCCCGTAAACCTAGAGAAACTACGTTTCCAGCCTGCCCGTTGTTCTCATAGCTATCGAGTTTCTTTGCTAGCTCGAGTGACGCTGCAAGATCTCCCCACTCATCAATAAAATGGTCGCGCATTTCGGCGGTACCCTCCGCTTTAATTGGTCCGTAACCATTAAATCTAAGAGCACGTGGAATTCCGTAATCTTAAGCCCCGCGACCCATTCCTTGCAATAGTTACTTAATTCCCGGGCATATACGCTCCACGTGGTTCCCGCACGTCTTTGGTGTGATGCGAATAACTGTCGAAATCTTTCGGCGTTAAATTTAAACATTTCTAGCAGCCGCTTTTTTGCTTCTTCGTATTCAACGCCACCCGCTCCCGAATCCAGCATCAACCATGAATTTACTTGATTAGGCAACAGTGCCATGAGATTGACACCCATTCAGATTCTGATATACCTAGTTGCCCTACCTGTGCTCCGAACACACTAAGGAACATTGTAATATCATCATTTTCACCCTTAAACCGATCCATGACGTTTTTAATTTGAACGGTTGCCTTCGTTGCGGTACCGGTACTACCTATCGATTCCCGTGTCGAGGTGGTCGTCGTGATACGCAACTTTTCTATCTCGTGCTGTCTATCGCGTTCGCGCTCCTGAGTCTCGCGTTCGCGCTCGCGTTCATCAATGAGAATTTCCTTGGTCGCATTAGCGAGTTCCCGCACAACATCCTCCTCATATTGCGCGCTATCGACAATTATTTGTTTAGTGCAACAACCGTTTCATCACCAAAAAGCGTTTCCCCCATCTCTGTGGCCACTCGAACCAACACCTCCTTCCTGAATCCCGCAAGATACGCCATACTGCCTGAATTAATCCCGGCGAGTACAAAAAGACACACTTACGTACAGGGAGCCCACGGTGCCGCTTGCGCTCTGGTGACTAAGTTGAGTCGTGGACGCGTGTAGACGTCGGTCCTTCCTTCCTTCCAGTCCTGGACCAGACTTCGTTCTTGATGCTCCCGTTGCTGCCGCACAATTTAATGTTTCCTCGCGCGTCACTAGTTCCTCAATAGCTCCAGCTCAGTTCTGTTACTGCGGCACCTATCATTGCTTGCATACGTAACCGCACTATTCACAACTTCGACACTTGCTGCCGTATTCAATATTAATTCTCACTACTCTGCGTGAATCACTACCAGTGAATTACTACACTCACTATCGCGTGGATGTCCAATGTCACTGCTACCATTTAATGTTTGAATGGTTGCCAATGCGAAACAGTTCGTTTTAACCGCTGCCACCATTTAATGTTTGAATGGTTGCCACTGTGTGAAAGTTCGTTTTAACCGCTGCCACCATTTAATGTTTCCTCGTCTGTGCGTCGTCGGGTGCGAGTAACACACAGACACGGAGTTGTTTATACAGTTTTATTTACAAGTTTATTACACTATATACACACTCCTCGGAAACGCGCTGCACTCCCAGCACTACACATCTCTGAGGCATCCCCGCCCCAGCCTGACGCAAACCCCAGCGGCTTGGCGCCGCTCCTGGTCTTTGTCCCGTGGCAACCGCCACCCCTCGCAGCCGAAGCTCGCGATAACCCCTGGCGGTGACCAGTGCCTTCCGCACCGCGATTCGGTTCAAACTCGAATGCCCACGGCTGGTTACTTTCCAGCCGCCTCGCGAGGGGTCACGTGACAGACCTCACATGCCGGCGGCGTCCTCTCATCCCGAAACGTGGGCCTGTTTGCAATTTTGGAGTCCAGCTGCACCGCGGCTGGACTCACCCATCAATTCCCTCTGCGCCAGTTGACACCCGCGTTCCGAGACACGCCCACCCCGGGCCCTTGAGGAGGGGCCCACCTGTGGTGGCCTTCCGCTTGCCGCCAAAGGACTGCCCCCGAGGGCCGGCCTCTGGCGGCCTTCCGCTTGCCGCCAAAGGACTGCCCCCGCCCCCTCGCTGGCCTTCCGACATGTGTTGTCCATCTGGCCCCTTGGCACGACGTTACAATATCGAGTCATCTGGGAGAGAAATACATTTTCCAACTGAGTTGAAAGAATTTTTGTTCTCTTGAAGAGATGTTCTCATAGTATCATGAGTGTTTCTTTTTTCTCTCCTGACAGTTATTACTCCTTTTATTTTGAGTTGGTGCTATCTTTTTTATTATAACTAGCATTATTTTCCGTACACTTTAGGTTTTCCTTTAACCACACTTCAATTACTTATTTAAGATACTTTAAAATATTTCACAAGGCATGAAGTTCAGTTTTAAGTGACTGACCAATCTTCACGCATATTTATGACAGGGAAGAGAGTTTAGCCTCGAGTGATCGCTCTTCCTCATATTTTTCCTTTAAACTTCCTTCTACGGTAATTAAAAGTTCATTAAACTTTTTTTTCTTTCTTTCATCATGGAGCTTTCCAAATCAGTAAGCAGGGCAGACTGCTCTTTTGTAATAATTTCACTTTAAAATCCAATCTTTCCATGGCTTAAAATTCCTAGTTTGTTCATTTAGTTTTATCTTGTGTAAGAAATCTTCTGGAGAATAATGTAGTTAACTGACCTACTATAAAATAAATGTTAATACAGAAATCTTATTCATAAAAACTATAAATTTTTTTGCAGTTGTCTGTAAATATTCCAAAATTTGCAATCATTCCAAAGAAAAGAAATAGATAACACTAAAAAAACGTTGTGACTATTTGTTATTTTGCCCTGTTATTATCAAAGCATTTCGTACCAATCATATATGTACGTACATAGACGTACGTCCCTTTAAAAAAATACAAAATAATATGAAAACAATGTAAATGGGGGATAAAAATAGGGATAGGATAAAAGGAATTCAGTCGAAAAGTAATTGATAAAAGAGTACTTGATTTGATTTATTTGCTAAAAAAAGTAAACACTTTATGCGATCTATGGGGGAGAAGTAAAACATGCTCTCATCTTCTTGATCTCCAGAAACTCCTCCCCACCCTTTTATTGTGAGATAGTGAGATACGCGCTTTTAATCCAACTATTATTTAGTACTTTTTTAATTTATAACCCTCTCTAATTAAGTCAATATTTAATTTTAATTTTGGCTAGCTCAGGTTTTTATTATAGCGCGCAGCAATGCTTACTTCTCAGGTCTGAATGTTCTCTTCTGGCGAGCCTAAAAGTAACCGCTCGTACGAATCCAGGGCTGGCAATAATTTTTATGATTATATAAGAAAAAATTTGGAGCCATTTTTATGTATGTGTGTGTATGTATGTGTGTATGTATGTATGTATGTATGTATGTATGTATGTATGTATGTATGTATGTATGTGTGCATGTATGTGTGTATGTATGTATGTATGTATGTATGTATGTGTGTATGTATGTGTGTATGTATGTATGTATGCATGTGTGTGTATGTATGCATGTGTGTGTATGTATGTATGCATGTGTGTGTGTATGTGTGTACTTGACGCAACAGCCCGTGAACGGGCTCAAGCCTACCGGCGACGTCCCTGCCTCGCGGCCATGGGTAAGGGGCAGGTGTGGTTAGCACGTAGACATCCTCCTGCGTATTCCGGTCTCCTCAACCTGAGAATTTTCTCACATTTCATATGATATTTCATCCCTAAAATTAAATGTTTTTCGATATCGCAGAACTTCGAGTCTGTCAGATGCGCCAGAGAATATCCATTTTTGAAAAAAAGCGTATGAAAGACTCTAACATTGTTCACAGACACGCGCGGACGGATGGACGGACGGACAAAAAAATTCTGAAAGCTGACTACATAACACGTTAGAGGAATAATTTAATACATATTAGAACATAATTTATCCACTTTTCTGTGTCGTGGCCTCACAATACGAGTTTTTGTGTCGAAAGATCGCCGTTTTTGTGGCAGCATTGCATTTAAATTTCTTGAATGGATAGTGTTCTAAGGACTGAATTACATGACATAAATGCAACATTGATGTGTGTATGTGTGTGTTTAATCACTTTTATTTTTTAAATTACACAAATGTATTTTATTGAATTATATCTCACTTTGTTAATATTTATATTATCAGCGATTTGTATCCATTATTACATTTTACAGTCAACGTGCTTCGAATAATTTCCAATAACATTTTTCTAACTCTCAAAAGGTTTGTGTGAAAAAGAGCTTCAAATTGCTCATTTACAAAAAACGTTTAAACGACGATTTCTCAAAAATGGCTCCAAATTTTTCAATGAAATTGACCATAATGAACGAGGTTTTATACTTATATAATATTCTTAGTCATATATCTAGGGGATTTTCCTCGTCGTACCAGGGCAATTATTTACCATAAAGTCTCAAACTTTGTTCTTCAAAATTCATCTAATTATTTACTTTGTCAATTGCCCTATTTGTATGCCGAGGTCGATCAGCCGTGATAAAATTTGTTTTGTAGGTTTGTTAAGACCGTCTATATAGATTCGCGATTACGAAACTCTACCTAAGAACTATTTATTTCTTTGTTTTGGATACGGGAAGTTTCCTTACCATTTTTTGTAAATAATGCCTGCTTCAAAAATCAATTAAACATCATAATTTCTTGTTCTTCTTCTTCACACAAAAAACTACATGGCATTTTTATAATAATTCCAATAAAAATAATAACCTTGTTATTATTTACATATTCTCCTTTCCTCCTCCCTATTATTAATGTCTACTCCAAGACTTGATCTTCTCATATTATTCGTATTAATATGTCCCATTTAATCACTTTTCTGTTTGAGTCCGCTGCATTCCTGACCGTCGGTTTTCAGGTACATTTTCAATTTTCCATTTTCAGCATAGTCCAATTATGTTGTGTCATCTTCTCCCTTTCCACACTTACGTTTATACTATCTATCCATCCACCCAATTGATATATTTTACTACTACCATCTCGGGAAACCGTCTACCACCATCCGTTCGTCACTGCGTCGGAGTACCTTCTGTTCCGTCTGTTCATAACACGTGCTATTCTTCTGTCTCTAAATATGCGCAGTACAGTCCCCATTTACGTTTATCTTTAGATCTATTGTGCCGCTTCTCCCCTTCCTCACACAGCTTCGCATTCCTAATTGGCTAACCCCGCCCAAGCACCTTATTTAATTATTCCATGAACTATCGATTCTTGGGTTTGGTCCGTAATTTAATTAATACCCACCGAAATTACTCACGTGTCCGTATGATATTCTAATCACCACTAATTCCAATATTTCCCCCTCTATTAGTCACACTGCCTTCCCTTACATTTTCATTATTTGTCACACGCCATATAATTCCTTTCTTTATATTCCGCATTGTTAATATCATTTACCCTTATAATTTGTACGAAATGTGTTTAAATTCCATTTACCTTGTGTTGAATCATCACATATATCAGTTATACTATTAGGAATCCAAAAAATTAAGAAAAAAATTGTTTTTTGAGGGCTGCGATAGATGGCTGCTGGTAAGAGGGTGAAGCAAAAGCAAAGAGCTAGCCCAGGCCGAAGATATTAGAGAAGTAGTACGAGAAAGCCTGTGCCATTCTATAGCACCACTAGTTACATCCTTAATCACAATGATATAGGCTGTATATCAATACGCGAGTGATCTCGCGCGGGTACGCTAATTAGTTTTTAAGATTAAGATAAAGATAATTAAGATTAAGATACGTTTATCTAAGATTAATTTTGAAAAGGGTTTGATTATTCCCGCACTTGGGCATACAAAATACAGGAAATCCTAACTCTGAAATGTCATTTTGGATTTCGGGTAGATACGGAAAGAAAACAGAAATTTAGAAAATAACATATTTTATTATTTTTCACAAAATACCACTTAGAGAGTACAATAAAATGGAAAGAGTTGATAGAATAACCAACAGAAACGCTTTGGTTTTAGGCAGCTAAGCATGGAGTTGCTCCTTAATTACTTGTCTTCCTTCTTCACCTTTCCCATGGAGTTCCACTCTGTAACAAGAAATGCGACACGTTAGTATAATCAGTAGTAATAGAGAGAACTATTACGCAGTAAATGTGCATAGTTATTATAGGACGCTACACAGATGAATATCTTTTATTGCCTATAATAGTTATTTATGTACCTAGGACGTTAGGAATTATTTTTTGCCCCGAGGGAGACTTCGAAACCCGGGGAGCTCTGGGGGGTTGGGGGTTGAAGTTGCCCGAGCGGCAAGGGCCCGAAGGGGTTGGAAGTTGCCTGAGCGGCAAAACATCTAATAATGCCCGTGGGTCTTACAAAATTTTATGGATGACCAGTTCTTTGCCGAACAAAATGACAATTCGGAACATTTTATAACTTTTTTGCGTTTAAAGGGAAAAGGAGCATTGTAATAGTGAGTTGTCAATATGTCAGATAAACAAAACATAAGTGTGTATGTAATTACTATTGCATAACCGTTGTTGAATTCATTTGATCGTACAAAATGAAAGAAAATTAAGAAGTTCCTGCCAAGTTCTCTCAAAAGCTAACAAAGCTAAGTACTGTGGTTTCCAGTAAAATCTCGAGAAATATATGAAAATATTTATGATTTATTTGAGAGTTTGATTTTATTTGACAGTATGAATAACATTGTGAATTGCGCTGATGAAACGGTACTTTTAGGTTACTTGCCTGTATTGCCAAAAGTTATTTAGAATATTTCATAACATGAAAAAAGAACATGTCGCGTATGTTAGCCGATGTACCTCATACATCTTATTACTACTAGTAGAAGTGCTGCTACTAAAGAAGTATATGTCTCTAAAAAGGTGATAAGTAACAGTGAAATATGAGTGACTGATGTCATTTATAACTTCATGGGAACATTTCAAAATTGCAAGTTTGTATCAAATAACCAAAACAATGTACTAATTATTTTACTTATTTGAGCATTATGTCATTTATTGATTTATTTGCTTGAATCTTAACTTTAAGAAATCGAATTCATAAAAATGTTATATTAGTTGTTGATTTGGAGTTAGAGCGGACCGTAAAGTATACAAAAGGCCCTCGCGGGCATAAAGACTTAGAAAGGTTCGCAAAGTTATTAACAATGGCATTACGGTTTTGTTTCAGGTCCGTAAACACACACCAATGAACTAGTAAACCATAAAATTAATTAAGAAACTGATAGGTATGAATGAGAAAACCAAAATAGTTATTTGCCGAAATTTTTATCTAACCTAAAAAAGAGTTAGTCTTTGGATTATGAAGTAACGGTTTCTGGGTGATAAGATAATAGACGTCGATTTGTTTCAAGTGAGTGAAACTGCAGTCATTCTGATTCGTGTCGCCCCGATGTTTTTTTCACGGGCTGTTTTGCATACGTATTGTAAAGTTAATTTTTCCAAATAAAATATTTTTTTAAAATTAAAATCGCTAAACGGAAGAACTTGTTTTCAAGCATGAATGCTGAAACTTTGTTCTATAGCTTTCATGCAAGGCTTCTTAATGAAGTATTCAAAAAAGAAATGAAATGAGTCGTGTTAAGTTGAGAAAACGACAAGCAATAGGGAAAATGGGACAGCGCCACGGCGTGTATTACATATCCCACGATTCATTAGGAAAAAATAATAGACTTTTAAGGAAGCGCGCGAGAAAAAGAAAAATAGGTTTCGAATTGTGACATGTGAAAAACTTAAAACTGTCAAGAACCAGTTCGTCATTTAAATCGTTCTTCCAATCTGTGATGGCACTATTTATACACAGAAACAAGTACTGAATATTCAAGTTTTGTTTACTGAACGGAAAGTATTAGCAAAAGGGGAATGATATATACCTCGTAAGTCTATGGTATTAGTTTGGGTACGGCAAAACAGACTTTGCCGTTCGCTCACAGCAAAGAAGCCTTGCCCATGCGAAAGAAATGGGTAAACAAACACAGAGACAGTATGAATCAATGTGGCTATCGCCTTGCACATTGAGAATGATCCCACGAGTCAGTTTCCATGGATTGACACTAAAATGAATGTAGCCAACTCGTACGAAAGTACCTTTAGTCACTAAATGCTTGTGAAGGTCGCGGGCAAGGTAACAAATATGCTTACTAGAGCTCGCGGCACTGCGTCCAGAGAAATTGGCGCCAGATTTAAAAGTAAGGGTTGTACAAATTGTTACGGATGGGCGCTAAGTCACTGAAGATCTGGCTCAAGACAGTCTTTGGGAGTCGTTATTTGACACTTATTGTCTCAAATTGAGTTATATTAACTTCCAATTTCTCTTTAAAGCAAAGAAATGATCCATTCAAATGAAACGCTGTATCAGTCAGATTTCAAATTCTCGATTGAGAGTAACATTAAAAAATTTGAATCAAAAATATCTTGTATTTGTAATCCTGTTTACTTAACACTGATATAAAAGCATTAACTTTCTACGTTCATTTTAGGAGATTTAACAGATAAATATTCTTGTCGGTTAAAAGCGCTGTCCGTTTTTAACTTAGAGAAACGTTTTGATTTATTTCACATTCTTGCTAAATACAATAAAAAACTGAATGATTTAATCCCATAGAACAAAACGAAAACAAGGAAATAATTCGCAATTAAAATATATTCCTATCACTTAACAAAGATGTTATAAAGGTAGAATTTAGTAAGAAAATAAACACGAAGTAGTGAAGAATATAAACATATTTCAATTCTCAGATATTTGAAAGAAAAAATCTGGCAAACACATTTTCGAATGAAGCCACTATTCACCGACGCTTCAGCTTGCGCATGTACACCCCTTTCTGGATTTGAGCGGGGAAATAACTACGGAGTGAGGGGAAGTTGCTCGTGCCCATAGTAACGCCTGCCTCCTCAGGCGAGCAAGTAGTTCTTGCGGGCGTGGTTTGACGTGCCTGCAGAATACACTCATTTCAAAATGCCGGACTTGGCTCCTCTTCCGTCAACACTCCATTCGTACGACAAAGTATGTCTTTCGTGCTATTACATAACTTTTCTAGATTATAATAATTAATTCTATTATTTATTTTGTATCTTGGTGTCCATTTTTTTAAATGTTTTCATTGTTTGTTTGCATTTTCTTATTATTCATGAAATCAACAGATGGGAAACTGATTATTTCTGACCCAAGAGAAAACTGTTACCACATCGTGATATATTATTCGCTCTTCAGTGTATTCCGTTTCATTTTTTGCGGCATTCATTTAGCCACATTTACCATGCCGACTTTACCTTGTACCCGTGCATATAAGGCGTGTAATTCAAGCACCCTGCTTGGATTACACGCCTTATGCCTTTTACAAGCTGACTCTGTGAAGCTCTATCTCGAAATTTAAGTGTATTAATGTATATGACTGTATATGTAAAAGTGTATAGGTCTCGATTTGGATGTTATTCACTCGAATGTTCTATTATTTATATTATTTCTATTCTATTTAATATTACTAATAAGGAGAAATCAGTGGCAAACATCAGAATTGTGAACCCAAGTCCCCAGATTTCATTTTCACCACGTTGAGCTACTTTGTTTTAAAATTTGAATGTATTAATACTTTTCTGGATTTTCATGACGGAAAAGACGTTGAGGTTTACATTACTGACTTCAAAACGCGCCAGTCACGAATGACGAGTTGTGTAGTCTTGTGCTGCGCTCTCGCGGGTGAGTCGACCACGCAGCCATGTCTGCGCTCTGGCGGCCGGACAACAAACTGCTTGGTCGACTGGGCCTTGAGGCTTCTTACAGTCATCAGCAGTCATCCGTATAGCTTGTCATCTTTTTTATTTCTCTTTTAAAAGGATTGCGAACCGGTTTTACCATATGTTAAGATAATGTATCAGTGTGGCATAAACGAGCATTCGTTGGAAACATCAGAACACACGGCGTACGACAAATTAATTTCCCCCTTAATTTTATTTTCCCTTCCAACGAAAGAAATGTACCATCACAGGGACACACGTATCCCCACCACATATTTCCATCGCAACATATCAAACGTTATGAAAACGAGAAGTCCTAATCTTATCAAACCGGTTTTCGTGATGCAGTAGAGCCTGCGTTATTTCTAACTAGGCCACAATCGAAACACATTTTACTACACTTTTTAGGACATTCTATGACATTTTTGAAGCTTTAATTCTTATGGACACCTCACTCCGAAGCATGCGGTTAGAAAGAGCAGATGATTGGGAATTTGGGTATAAAATTAAATTGGTTATTTGATATTCTCCGTATATCAATTGAACGGATCTGTCTTTTTGTTTAATATCTGCTTAGCAGTATTAGAATGTTTAATTAAATACTGTACCAGGTCCAGGTACAAATAAGGGACTATTCGAGGTTGAATATACAGTAAGAAGCTTTTTTTTCTCGAAACGAGATTTAGAAACTACGGAACGTTTGTAGGAACTAGTATCTCATTATGGTCATTAGCCATCCGGGTGGCGGTATCCTAAAGATTAGCCCTCCTAAGGGGATTAGGGAGTGTCCGCCCAACGCCCTGTCCTTTCCGCTTCACTCAGCCCCGCCCTTCCTCTTAATACCTCCGACGTCGTAGTCATCGATTATTATTACGTAGACGGATTTGGTTCTATCTACAATCGTGCATTACATTCACTCTTATTGGATGGTTTCTTTACAGGCCAGAAATAAGTGTTCAATTTTATTAGCCGAATGTTCGAGAAGAACAAATTGCAAATAAAGCAGATGTTATAATAATATTAATTCTTAAAAGCACGTGTGTATTCTTTCGGGTGGAATCTTAAATTGCCAACCTAACGAAAGGGAACATTATTTGCGAGCCTGCATAATCTTTAAAGTTTCATAATGTTCCTGAAATGTGGATTGTTGCGTGGGAATGAGGAAATGTTGTATTAATCCAAACAAAATATGTTTGTTTAGAAACTGACTGTGGGCGTAAGTACAAAATCTTTGAGTATACGGAACACAATACAGAGCTTAAATAGAAGATATTGAACTTTCTGGAAGTATTATGTACTGCCTTACCAGCTTGGTTTTAATCTTAACATATTAAAATCAAGCACGCATTAACGCCTAACGGTGTGTGTTTTTGCATTTACGGAATTAAAATGCAATTCACATTGAAACAATTGGAAGCCACCATTTTAATTGTAAAAACACCAGGGACCCTATTTAAACTCTGACAGGAAACTCTTTTGTTTGTATGAGACATTTTGTGATGTGATGATGAAAACACGTGATTATTTACGCATATAATTGACAATATTCTACACTGCTATTTACATCCTAGGTAAATGCCCAGAAAACTGTCGTTTCTATGTAGAATTTTCGTTGGCTGTTGTAAAGTCAGTCACGAAAGTGCATATTTAACAGAGGATCGAAAGGAAATCGATTGGCGGCAGAATGAAGGCAGGGCTGTAATCAAATATAAAGTATCTACTCATGGGAAAGAACGCCAGCAAGCAGCGTAATAGCTACCCACGTAGAAGTACCTTAGATGATGATTTTGTTGACACAAATTCACACAGGGTAATATGCAAGTTATTATACTGTTATCCTTAAATCCTGAATTCTGCAAAGCTGGTGCAGAAATGAATCTTACATAACGTTTTACGCCAAGTTATTTTTTAGAAAGAATATATTTCCTAAGGCAATTAAAAATTACAGGAAGACGTGTCCTTCACTTTTGGATTGTATTAAACACATTTGTTCAAATTATAATTTGAAAATATTTATTAATTAATATTTATTAGGCTGAACAGATGGTGATTTTTTTTGTATTCAATTGTAATTTCACATTTAGATTTCTACAATAACTTGGTAAGGATGTCCTTATTCTCTATCAACATTTTTTATGCTTTTTGGTCTCATTTTATTCATTTTTTTAGGATCTTTTTTTAAATTTCAATGTGGTGAGCCCAATTATTTTTTATATATTTGCGCCAAGATTTGCTTTACCTTTCTCTTTATTTTGTTTTTGTTTTTTACTATTATTTATTTATCGGTAAATTCTCATATGCTTTTGTTGCAAATAAGATGAGAAACTCTTGGCTTTATAACATATAGCTCCGTAATTCGTGAATATTCTCTCTAAAAAATTGAGATACAGTACAAAAATAAATGGTTTCGCCTGAATTTAAAACTAGTGGTACTAAAACAGCAAGTCTTTCTTGCCCATATTTTCACGCAAAATTATGCGAAAAGTACTCAAATTTTCAAAAAATTGTACATGACCTTATTTCAAAAATCTATCTTAGGTAGTTTTGTTATAATCCACCCACCCAAAACAGACCCCAAGCGACACCGTCCATGACTGACGAAGGCACACGAGTTGCCACCGGGGTCACACGCATTACTTCAAGCTCAGTTCTGGGAATACTAGTTTCGTTGGGCCCCCTTCCCCTCTACTGCCTGTCCTACATGACGTGCTTATCTCAAACTGTTCTTTCATTCTTTCGGGCAAATAATATATCTTTCTTGTTTCCGCATTATTAATAACAGGACGTGAGAAGATTATTGTTTTTAGTCAACAAAGACTTTCACCTGTTTCGGCTGGTTTCGTTTGCAGGATTTCCAGTACAAACCGTTCCAACTTGTTGACGCAAAGCGAACGCTTCTGGAATCGTTTATTTCAGGTGCGAGTGCTGGGCCGCCCATACAGAGAAAGGGGAGAGGAGTGCAGGGGGAAAGTTGTCCCGGCGATGTTCAGAACATTTTCTGGAACACGATCCTCGGTGCAAGGGTTAGCGTATCGGATTGCGGACTAGCGTACCATGTTGGTGGGTTCAAACCCGACCGAAGCCGTGGATTTTCAAGGGCGAAAAAATCCTTCCTTCGTACAGGAAGTAAAGCCGGCTGTCCCATGTTAGATTTACTTGCATGTAAAAGATCCTCAAGCATAATTGACGCCTTTGAGCTAAATTCACATCGCCTGTTTCGTTGCCCAAGAAATACCTTTCTCCGCTAGTTGAAAGGAGCGCAGCGATATTCGCGTGGTCAGACGGAAGAGCATGTCTGATGGCCCGAGTCTCGCCACGTAAAATTAGGCATAAATACAATTCAATACAACTCATCGGGAAGAATATGTCATTCTCCAAATTGCTACCCCAAGACAAGATATGCTTACGGAGCCTCACCATTCAAAAGAACTATTATATGCGCGTGAGCTCCGAATGAAACGGGCGAAACACGGGGAGTATAAGAAGGGGGCAGATTAATCGCTACACATTTATAGAATTCCGTAGAGAAATTGATCTAATATGACTCCATTTTATTCTAGGCATACTCAGACAAAAACACGGAGTAACTACTAAATAAAAACATATTCTAAAATGAGAATGAAACCACTAATATATTAAATTGTTTTAGGTTGAACAACGTACAGGTTGCCCAGAGACTTGAAGGGGCTCTTACCGAACAATTACCGAAATTGTCAAATTAAAATAAGGGTAAATCCGAAATTGAATATATTTACGGTATTTTCCAAAATTTGGCGTATTCACGGCTCTCTTGGGCGAAAACTAAACATTCAACTCGTTACGCTAATGACAGTCCTTAACACAACGGAAAGTTATTTCATAAGCTTCTGCCTCTTTGCGTTAGGACCGGCTCTGAAAACCGGCAGAGAGCTGGCGTGGAAAACGAGAAGCTTCTTTCAAAACAAGCCTGTCCTCGTGCGTCACCTTGAGGACAGGAGGCAGGCAAGGGCCCTCCAACAGGACGCAACGACTCGCGTTGGCGGAAAAAAAGCGTTGGTGGAAAATGGGGAGCGAACCAGCGGAAGGCAGCTCAGAGCCAGTGATGTTGTTTTATTCTATAACATTACTACATGGGAGGGCGGTGATTTTTTAGTAAAAGAACTTTCAGGGGTAAAATGAGAGAAAGTGTAAAGACAAGGATTGTTATTATATGAGAAAATATTGAATTGTGGCTATGATTTGGAAAGTTTTAACATGTTGATGTGAGAACAGCATATCAATTGAAGAATAGTTTCAAGATAATCGTAAGATGTATTAGATAAAGCAGAGGTTAAATGTTTTTTGGAAAAAGGAGTGGGTGGTGTTAGTTTGGACTGGGAGGGGAAAAGAATGAAGGAGAAGGTTATGTAAGTAGAGTATACATTTAAAATCAAGGCTACTGAAAAATTCTAGAATAATTTTGTACGTGGTTGGGGAAGTAAGATGATAATTAGGATGTAAAGGAAAATGTTATGAAGGCAAGAGGATTGTGAATAAGTGGAAAAGTGTTTTGCTTATGTATTAAGCGTAAGTATATTGCTATTGACACACTTTAGATTGCATTTTGTACTTGATTATGGAAGTAAGTTGATGGTAGTGGGATAAACGAAATGTTATGAAGGCATGAGAAGGATTGTAAAAAAAGTACGTAAGTGTATTAACTGTAGGGTAGAAGGTTAAGTTATAGAATCATGCAAAATAGGAGATGAATGGAATAAGGGCTGTGGGAGTTATAGAAGGGAAAAAAGAAAAAGTAAAGAATTTATCTATTAAATGTGAATGATGCGGAAATTTCTAAAAAAGGTGCGAATCCATTATGTTTACTCTAAAGGAGGTATGGTTTAAAATATATTGAACTGAACTGCACTAAACTAATTTCATTAGAAAAATATTACTAAAGTGCATTCAATATTTTAGTAGCGTTATTTACTAATGTTGAGATTCAAAGAATAGAAAAAGCAAGTGGCGTTGGAGAAAGCAAGTAGAAGACAATGAATCATATTGAACAACCTTGAAACCTAGAGTTTCTTTGAGCCTCATACATAAGGTATTTTTGAGATATATTTTAAGGGTTGAATAAATGGATAACTGACTAAATAAACTAATAGTGGATTAAATAAATGGATAAAGCATTAATAAACCCAAAAAGAATTAAATAAACCTTTGCCGGATTAAATAAACGGATCAAGGGAACTTTCCTATGTTCACATACTCGAAAAAAACTGCAGTACATTAAAGGGGAAGAGATAAATCGTCCAAGTGAATAATATATTCCAAAGGTTTCCCTTGTTTATAAAAGAAACCTGCATGTTATTTATCGATTGACAGACTTGTGGCAATGACAAGATAAGCCACACTAACCATGTCTCCCGCTTCTTGTAAATGATAATATCTCTATTTTGGAAAATTGTGACTTATCTTGTTACTATATTTACGTCTTCATCATATTTATGAAGGGCTTTGGGGCGGTAACAAAATGACACTTCACGACCAGATTCAAGGGTTTATCATTCACGAATGGCGAGGAGATTGGTGTGGGTAGTGTGCCTTTATCTTTTTACAGCCCCCAAGCCCGTCAATTTGTTTTGTTTCTAACTTGTCTTCATCAAAGAGTTAAGCCCTTTTCTACCACTCCCCTTCATCTGTCCGCCTCTGGCAGCGCCCGCCCGCCCCTTTTATCCATTCGGCCACACCGCAGTTTCCAAGGCCGCCGCAATGGCGCATCTGTCGCTTTAGCGGCACGGCGCGGTTGCTCGCGGACTCAAGCTGCCCGGAAAAATACACAGCCTAAATTTAGACGCTGACACGGGAACTCCCGAGCATAATTTGTCGTACTAACGCTAACAGAGGAGGAGACGCGCGCAACAAAACGGGATTACGGTTTGAAAATGATTAGGACACTCGTCAGAAGTTCGGTCATATTATATCCTGGAGGGAGATTAACGTGTGTCATTATAGAGATCAGCTTTCCGGCTGTATCCCTTGGTAAGTCAAGGTTGTTAAGCCTTCACTTATGAAATATGAGGCGATAGGATGATGATGAGGGGTAAAGAAACAATCACATTATTATTACTATTATTATTATTATTATTATTATTATTATTATTATTATTATTATTATTATTATTAATATAATAATAATAATAATAATAATAATAATAATAATAATAATATCATTATTAAGTGTTATTTCAACCAAATTTGGACCAAGTTTAAAACGGCTACTCCCAGTCGAAAGGTTTTCTTTAAATGTTTTGCTCGAAGATAATAAAGTTGATATAATACGGTGTGAGTCTGATTTTCATTAAAATTTCTTTAATTTAAAAAACTACAAAACTTAAACTTGTTTTTTGACACGTTGTGACCGTTGATATTCCTAACCAACGGTGTAGTACAATCGATCAGAGCGTTGATTGGTATCTGTGCGTTCAAATTCAACTCACAGCTCTGGCAAAGGTTTTTGCTGGATGAAAACATTTGCAGAGGCATGTGATAGGTCTTTTAGTGTACCCCTAAGTGAAGTAAATTGTTTTTGAGTGTGATAATACAAGCAATAGAGTTCCAATATGTCAAATGTTCTTACCAGTTCAACATCTATTACAATATTAGTTAACCGTTACAAATAATCCTAGATTGGATGTGCTGTTGTCGCACCACTAATTTTCCATTCTATCAAAACTCCCTAAGGCTGCGTACCTAGTAGTCTACGTTCAAAGAGAATTTGGCCTGCTAACATTTCACAAAAAAACATTGAAGGATAAAAAGTTTTGGTTATAATGAATGTGAAGTTAGTTTTCTAGTAATTGTAACTTTGAAATGACCAATGAAACATATGGATCTGTGTCAGGTTCATGGAAAACCTATAATTTAACAAATTGAATATATATTTCGTTAATACAATTTTCTTCACAATAAAACATATTCCTGCATAACTTTGTACCTTCATGCCAGTATTTCATTTATGAACCGATAAGGTGATGTCGGTTTTACATTTTCAAAGCAATGCCTCTCACCGTACGGATAGTTATGTGTAGCATGTGAGACATGCATGAAACCAATATCTCCAAAAACTAGTTATCATGAAATTTGTGTTATCAAAAATATGTGCTATCTTTCAATTTAAGTAATCTCAGTATTATTCAAATTTAATAGTTTATGAGGAGATTGATTATTTATAACTAATCCGTTATGAAATTTGGCTCAAATTTTAAATTAGCTACCGCCGGACGTCACAGAGCAATTCATGGTTTTAAATAAACCATGAATTGCCCAAGAAATAACCATGAATATTTTGAAATCATTAAGGATTGTCATTCAGAAGGTCCTGACTTTTCTACTAAAGCAAAGTTTGTGAATTTTTCTTTAAATGATCAATAGTGTAGTACCTTAGATGAATTGTCATTTTCTCGTAGTATAGTGCAAACACTAAGTAGTAATAACATTATAAATGAATCGTTACAATGAAACTTATCTGCTGTCATTTGTCCATTGCGTCATTTCGGCGTGCTAGTGGAAATCGATTGAAAGCTGTCGCCTGTCGTGAGCAAGCGTGTGAGAGATCTCCGATCCTTCGATGGCGCGATTAGGCAAGTGAGCACGCGCTTCGTCGAGTGAGAAGATAGCGAGTTGTGTGTTGTTGATATTTGACCATGCACCGAGTTCTTTAAAATGCGAAACTCAAAGACAGTTTTTAACCCACATTTTGACGAGCCTCCAGATTTGTTTTATTCCGAGGAGGTCGTGAGACCCTCCAACATTCGCTAACTCCTTGTGTGTGCTTCGCGCAACTGCACCTTGCGACCTCGTTTGCAGCTAATCCCTTTTCTCTTGTTGCCTGAGAAGGCAATTAGCTCGACTCTATCCCGTTTCGTTCATCGCGTGTTTCGGAAGTAAATGATAGTTAAGTTTATACTCATAAGCAGCGCATATAGATGTTCTCACGAACCCCAAACACAGGTGACCATATCAGAATCTTCGGAATTGTGTCAGCTAGATAAGATGATGCTCGTGTAAAGTGATGTCATGTTTTGTTTTCACCCAAATTTTAAGCGGTGTTTTTCGAGTGTTGGCAGTGCTCTAAAAGGGCATTGTTTCTCGAAGAGACAGAAGTGGATGAATTATATTCTATCAATGTGATTCTAAGCAGACAGTGAGAAACGTTGAAATCAATCCTCATATTAAAAAGGAAAACAGAACAAAATGCAGTGGGGCTCTACCTTTTTGGGGAGGTAGGTTTGGCTGCGGAAGAGATGACCGCGGGATACAGTTGATATACACTGGCCATTTAGGGAGCCGTAAAAGACGTTGTGGGAATGTGATACCGGTGAGAAGAGTGGGGGTGCACTCTAAATGTCGGCGCGGATGGATTACACGAGACTCCGTACGAGGCGGTGGAGACTTCACGGCGCCATAAGCCCCCGTGCGTTTTGTCGCCCGACAAGATTTCGTTGTATGAGGCAGGGTCAGATTTAGGTATAGAGATATAGGTATAGCCCCCCCCCCCCCCTCGCGGCACAAATTAAGTGTTTGGGGACTCCTAACAATAAGATTAATTACTGTAATATAATATTTTTGTAAAAATAGAACTGAAAATTAACAAATGGCCTATATAATTGAGCATAGACTATATTTTTATATAAAAGCATTTTTAATTTCTTGTCTACAAATAGAACTAATGTAAGATTTATAAAATATTTTAAAAATAACTTAATTTTTATATCTAAAATGTTTAATACAGTAGGCTATTTCATTAACAGTTTTTAGACACACATTGTGTGACGTTCTTTTAAATATTTTTAGATTTTTACCAGAAATCGGATACCCCATTGCCCCAAAATATTCACGGTGTGCATATGGGGAGTAAAGCCAATGCACATGTAATTGGTCTTTGAATTGCATTATTTATCCAAAGTTTGTCTTTCTGAATTTCACTATCATTCTCATTGTGTAAAACACATTGAGAAACGTGAATTCTTTGTCAGACACATGCTCTTTTCCTCGCCTGTCTCATTTAATATATATTTTTATGAAGACTATTCGGCCTGGGAGAACACCGGGCAGCGTGCGTTTTGAGAACTGTGCCACTCGCCACTAATCGATCCGGACGGTTTACTGCAGCCGCTTTTCCTTTCTAGCGCTGAAATTTTCACGGCCCGACGGCGGCGGCGGCGGCGGGCACGCGACCCGTACATCCCCGCAGTAAAGGAGGAATGTAAGCCGTGATATCAGCCAACTCTCCCTGCATTTGAAACGCCACTCTTCCGTCCGAAGCCCAACTTCTGCCCTTCGGCACGGTAAAACCACGTTCTCTTCTATGGAGAACGTCTGAAAGCGGGAGACCTCTCTTTCTGTGAGACCGGCTGAGGTAGCTCAGATGTTATGTTGTCACTGCAGTGCTTCTGTCCGGGAGGACGTAGAGTTTCAGTCCCAACGGTAGCAGAATTATCTACATAGCTAGGTCGAGTTCAGCCTCTGTAGGGAGGAGAATTCTAGCGGTCGGCTGCTCTGATCGGTAGTTTTTGCGTGGATTTTCCGATCAATATAAGGCGAATGCTGGAGCAATACCCTAACAAATGGGCCAAGGACCGCACGTGATTTTTCCTTTCTGTTCTTTTGTCCTATTCTCGCTTCTCCCTTACACACACATTACACAATGCAGGATTTGCCCCTGATTTTTAGGCAACTTCCTACGTCCACATGTTCGGCAGGTCACGTTCTGACGCAGTCAAAGATATTTCTCGTACCTGCTGAACATTTGTGCATACGACGAGGTTGCCTACAAATCAGGGACAAATATCACAATAATAAATGCATAAATCTTCTGAAAGTGCTCTCCCTCTTTTCCTTTCTGAATCCGCCTTTGCTACCGTTCCTGAGCATGCATGTGTGTTTGTGCTCAACTCATAGGAATGGCAACATTATTCAACATCAAGTTCGAACCATCTACAGTATTTAGGCCTGATCAAATCCTTAAAACTGAAAGAAGAATCATTAGAACCTGTATCAATAAGAAATACCAAGTAGAAGGAATCTGGAGAATCCTCCCCAACGAAACAGTCTATCAGGAAATCGAACCAATCACCAGTACAATGAAGAAGAAAAGAATATCATATTTTTTTCACATTTTGCGACTGCCAGGAGACAGGATCTTACACCAACTGGTAATGAGAAATCTTGGGAAGAAGACAGGAGGACAATGGATCCAAGAAGTTCAACAGGATTTTGAAGCAATTGGACTGAAGATAACAGTTGCCGACAACAAAAATAAAATTAACTCCTTACTTAAGAAACATAAATTTTCAGTAGAAATGACACATAGAAAGGCTGTTGAGATTTCAGATGAACTGAGAAAATTAAGATCAGACCGAATGAAAAGGTACTGGGCAGAGCACAAGAACAGAAGAGTACAATCTTCAAAGAAAATGGGAAATGGAAAGACTAAAGTGGTCCAATGTGACCAAAAAAGATAATGATAATAATAATAATAATAATAATAATAATAATAATAATAATAATTTAGGCCTGATGCCCGTAGCGAGTAAACAAGTTTTAGAACTAGTAAGTGGAGCAAGAGGTGTCACACTTATTTCGCAACTTCGTTGGGAAACTGCGCGGATTTACCGTCAGTTACTGGAACCCAGGCGCTTTAGAAACTGTAGATGAAAAGCTGAATTTTCAAGAATCCGAATTGCGGATGTAAATGATGAAATTTGAAGCAGACTCTTTATTTGACTAACAGAAACAGGGGCCACACTATTTACACGATCAATTGTCTTCCATATTACTGTGTTTCGGCGTTTCTTCGAACTGGCTTCTCAGACAAAAGGAAATCTTGTTTATCCATCTGACATAATCTCAGTTTCAACAGCGTTGTTGACATGTTTCTATTCTTCGATTACTAAAGTCGCTTTTGTCACTATGGGAAGTGTTACATCTTGTTACATTTCATAGATACTCACCATCACAATTGCGAAAGGACATTACAAATTCCGATAGCTCATGGCTCTTATTTTCCAAATGACTAAGTTTCCTGCGACCCTACATATCATATCATAAAAGATAATAAGGTCTAGTTTGCCCATGGAATAACGATTACTATTCACAACGTTATCTTGACTGTAGTCTGATAATACGGCGATGAAAATTATACAAATCCATTATGTATGAATATTATGACATATTATGAATATTATGACAGAACGCAGTAAAATACAATCCTTGTGTGGCTATTAAAAAAATTGTTTATAATGGTAAATTAAAAAAAAAAATAAAATTGTTTTATAATGGTAAATTAAACTACGAGAATGCTCTTATTAAAGATGACCAATAATGAATTTGTAGCAAAATTGTTTCAATTATTTAAAAATATTAGTTTTTTCATAGTTATATTATTCTAATATGCTTGGAAATATTAGGTTGTAGGATTTCTTTGTGGGTGTTATTTGTACTTATTTCCATACATTGATTAAGTATCAAAACTAAAACAGCACAAAAATAAAGTAAATGATGATCTTCAAAAGAGAGTATTCAATTGACACCAAACGATTAATTGAAAACAATTAAACGTCAACTAACCACTCGTGATCATATATTTAATAAATGTGATTGAAATATATAGACATAAACATGGTATTGCTACGTTTTTAATAGCAGTATAGAAATGGAAGATTATAATATTGAAGTGAAACAGAAGCAATTATATCAAACCATGAAGGGTGTCTTGTATTGTTTCAATGTTAATGAAGACTTTGTTGGTAGTATGCACAAACCTTCGGGTATTTCTAAGCAAACATATACCATCACATTAGAGATTAAATATGGTTTAAAACGATATATAATACGTTTAAAACATTTGCTACTTTCGATTTAATCGATTAACCAGTTTTTGAAAATTATATTACAGTTTTTATAATTTCGAAGTTGTGATGAATTCATTAGTTGAGGTGAAAAAGTGATATTTTTGGAGTTTCTCAGTTAATGCACTAACAACAACTACAACAACAACAACAACAATAATAATAATAATAATAATAATAATAATACATAAAATGTATTATTTTTATTCCCTTGAAAGTTTGTTGCCCTTATTTTGCAGCCTATAGATGCCATTTTCCAATTTGACCAGTCTTTCGTTTTATGTAATTGCTTTTGAGAAAAAATGGTTGTATAAAACTAAATTCAAAGCAGACATTTTTCCAGCTTTCTGATTTCATTGGTAAATCTATGTTCATGTACAAATAAAATGATAAATGCACGGGAATCAAAGATTGAAATAGTGCATTTGCACGTATACTAAATGCCTTTTTCAGTACAATAAATTAAATGGTGGTAGCAGATATTTTGTGGTATTCCATAATGTGACTAGGAAATAAACAACCACAAAAATAACAGTTTGAATATTTATTAAAACATCCCAAAGTTAACTTTTGGGAAGCACTTTTTTCATCTTCAGTGGGTCTATAACATACTTTCCAGACTATATATTATTTTCTTATTTTTCTTTTTCCGTTTTATAGACCTACCGAAGGGGGACGTGTTTCCAGAAAGTTAACTTTGGAATATTTGAATTAATGTTAAAACTGTTAATGTTGTGGTTGATTATTTCAGATTCACATCACCTTTCTGAAGTACTTTAATTGTTCATCGACCCTAGAATGGAATTGTGGCATGCATGTTGGGGTTGGCGCAGAGACACTCACCAACGATTTTGTCGTCAAGCGCGTGGAGGATCGGGTACCAGTCCTTGGAGGTGTAGTCCATGGCCGGCAGCTGGCCATTGTACTCCTTGGGCAGGAAGGCGGGATCCAAGTGTTTGTGCAGCGATTCCATCTTCTTGCCGTGAAAGAACATCTGCGCAGAGCCAACCATCGTCAACATTCCATTGGAAATTCTGAATCCTTCTGAATATTAGCTCTGGAATTTTCGCTTAGTTTTAATATTGAAATTGTTATGAAATCGAAAGATCGGAATTTGAAATTCCATTCTTTGTTCTATCAAAGTAACCTTAATGTGATACCCGTGTATTGTACAAAGAAAATCGTCAGTTATTTTTAAAGCGACCACCGAAGATGGTCACCAAGGGAACTTGGATGTAATTGGTAATCTTGGACGGCCTGGGGTATATTCCATTGTTTTGTGATAAAAAAATAAGCAATATTTACAAGGGAGGAAGATGCTCGAAATTAGTTATGAGAAGGGAGCAGAAATGGAAAAGTTTGCTGACGCCACCCACTTACCCTGCTCTTGAGCTTCTCACGAATGAAGGGCTTGAACATGGCGAACACCATGTTGAAGAGGAAGGGCTGGTTCACGATGTGCACCTCCTTCAGACGCAAGGGCATCGCGTCCTGCAACGAAAGGCATCAGCCGTCAGACCATGGAAACAAATGGAATCATCAGAACATGTATATGACTTTGTTAGAGTGCCAGCATGATTGAATATTGAGACTACTGTTCTTTGAATGGAATTCGAGACGAGTCGAGCAGACAGAGTTCTTGACTATTGCTTTTGGAAAATCACTGAAGGAGGTTTTTCAGAAATGAAGAATTAAACAATTTAAGAATTGCATCCTTAATAGAAATTTCGTAAACAGAAAATTTGTTCCATTTCTTTTCGTACCTACTATAACTTAAAAAATATCACGTCGAATCTGATCAAAGAGATATCATCGATTTACAAGAGAAGTGGCAATCCAAAATTCGCTTTTCAACGCCAACATAACCTGTTGGGGAAGATAAATTATTTTTACCTCTTCATTTTTAAGTTACGTTATACTAGTTTGGAACACTTGTTGGTAGTAAAAAGTGCACAAACACATTTTATTGGTAGTAAAACGTTCATAAAAATAATTTATAAGACAGCCGGTTGTAATAATAGGTTTCAAGTTTCATTGAGATTGATGGCGCTACAGAGGCGCTACAGAGTTATGCTGAAACATACGCACATGCAGTCTCATCCATTTTGATTAGTTTGAGTCGCAACCCTCCTGTTGCGGGCGTCGCTCGTGCGCTTGCTCACCTGGATGAAGGTGAGCAGCCGCATGGAGAAGGCGGGCGTGAACGCCGTCACTTGCTTCATGGAGAGGTCGAGGAAGTCCATCACCACCACTACGCCGGCCACCTGCGTCTCCGGTTCCTGCATGGCGCCCTGGTGGATGAGGTAGAACAGCCGGAAGATCTGGTCGGACGTCACGGACTTGGTGTCCCAGGTTCCTGCGAGCGACATCAGGCAACGTTCGTCAAGGGAACCAACAGCACCTTCCGCCTGTACTTTCAGCGACGTTCGCCATTATGTGTATTATGAAAAACATGAGCTGAAGAAAATCCCATGAAGATGGAAAATAACGGACAAAGAAATAGACCAGCTCCAGGAGAACAAAACGGATGGATATGATCCTTAGTCAAACCATGGGGACGACTTCATCTCGAGTGTGTCAATACGATTAACATTGAAATAAAACACGTTTCCAAATTCATGTGTCGAAAATTCCCTGTGATCATAAAAACGCCCGCCGCCCTCCAATGCAATGTTCATCGTGTTTAAGTGTAACATAAGAATGCGCCTTCGTGGTATGTTGTTTGTTTATTCATTTATCAATACATCGGTGACTCGCTCAATCAAATATCGAAATTGTTGATGTACCCGAATGTAAGCAGATACCATATGAATGATTTCAAAAGTGATAATTGCGTTAAATGTTTCATATTCCTACTATGATGATAGTTTTACACAATTTACGATAAATCGGCACGACGTCCGGTAGGTGTGCTACTGCTTGATAGGGAATTACCTCGTAAGACTGCACCGAACATATTTAAGGCGAAAAAATAGAGATTCCCAGATTACTCTGTAAATAAAATAGCAGGCGGACTTGCAACATGCAGCACAGGTATGCAGCTCACGTTATTCCACAAATCTGAAGCAATGCGCCCTTGACCATTCACACCAGGGTTGTGCGCCTTAAAGACAAACAAATTATTATCCTAATGTCCTAATCTAAACATAAATTCTTTCGGAACGTTTTGCATATTTTTCGTTGTTCCACAAAGAAAGGAAAAAAACATCCACTCTTTTCTTACAACAATGGATAAATAAAGGAGCGCTAGACCCCAAACTTGATCAAGCCCAACATATTGGTTTTTAAGTAGTTGAAAGCGGAAGCTGCTGCATTTGCTTCTTAGATCACGAAATCCGATCAAATGGTGTGTGGACGGAAAGAAATTTCAAGAAGTTTAAATGTTCCTCTCGTTTTTATGGTATGTTTACAGTAATGGGAAATTAATAACAGTATCTTCTCCTGATTACTTTCTGAAGTGGCATAAGATGTTGAGTGAACAACGTATGAACGACATACGCATACAAGTTGTTTCCTAATTCTGGTTGTTGCCATGATGTGAATTGCATTCGATAAACGAAAGTTCTTAATGTTGGTACCACAAAATAACAAAAGCAATTGTTATGACAGTCCTAGTTTCGAATAAAAATTTGCAGTAATCTAATTACAATATAATTATATGGAACAAGATATTAAGTATCATCTACAATATTAATAATAGATTGTTTTTTATGTATGACTAATTGATTAAATAAAATTGTATTCCGTTAGAGGATCCACTTTCTTGTGCCAACCATAGTATACAAAAATTATTTATTTTACTGTTATTGTTGGACAATACTAACATTATCTTCATTTAATACATGCCTATTAAATAATTATAACTATTCATTTGATTTAACAGCTGACCCTCTTCATTTCTATTTGAATTTGTCAGATTCCCGCAGTTTTCTTATTCTTTTCCATCACTGAATATCCCTTTTTTCGAAGGCGCTGGAGTGGGGTGGGGGTGGGGGTGAGGGTGAGGAGGTACCTCCGACGTTGACGAAGAGGACGCGGCGGCCCTTCTGGTCGCGGCCCGCCATCACGTTGACCACGTTGTGCTCCGTGAGGACCACCTTTTCGGTCTCCGGGCGCAGCCCGCCCAGCAGCCAGTCGTTCTTGTCCTTGAAGTCCGCCACGCGCTGCATCTGTGCACACGAACAAACTCCTTCAGTCTAGGGATGAGCCATCGACGCTGAGGTTTTCTAAAACATCGATGGTTTTTAGTAACATTCTCTCTACATATGTTAAGAATAGTTGACGGTATTTGACATATACGAAATCGGCGACACAAGATCCTGCAAGTGTGATATTGCTGGATGGTTGGAATTGCATTTCAATCCTGCGAGCAACAGATTCAAGTCAAAAATATAACTTTGTAGATAATAATTTTGGGAACAGATTATTGCAACACACATTATAATCGCGGATATCTTGGAAATGATGTACCCGAGGCCCTGAAAACTAGGATTGTTTGTCTATGAAACGACACTACTTTTGAATGATAGTCTGCCGTAACATCCTCTGGTTCGCGTTATTAAAAAGACTTTTCTACAAATTTCTGATTTTAGATTTCCAATACTTAAACACGTATTCACAGACCATTTCAATGGTTATTGAGGTTTCAATTTTGAATGATTTCGGAAGACGTCAAATATGATATACGAAATTTGCCAAAAGATATGTTTTGGGAAAGCGAGAAGCAGGGAAACAAGTCAAACACTCGGTTTTTAGATCTAGTTGAATTTTAGGGAAGTGAATTATATATTATAAGTATTTAAATAAATTCAATTTTAATAAAATGAAATAGAAAATTACAATCATCTACTTAAATATTTTTATGCGAGGTGTAGTTCACAGTTGAATTTCACATAATCAATTTTAGTGTAATGCACGTACGTGTAAGAGTGTTTAAGGTGAGAGAATTGGAAAAATAAAAGGAAAAATTTCGAACGGTCCGTGACCCGTTTATTAGGACACTGCTCCAGTATTCGCGTAGTATAGATCGGTGAAACCACTGTAAACTGCCTCTCGGACAGCGGTCCTGTAAAGTTCTCCTCGAGACAGCGGCTAAATTCGATCTAAGCCACCTCAGCCCGTAGGTATTGAAAGGAGAATCCTCGGAAAACTGCCAATCAGAGCAGCAGATCGATAGATTGCAGATTCTCCCGCAGTCTGCGGCTGATTTCGACCTTGCTGTGTAGCTAGTGTCGAAAATCCTGCCTCCGTCGTGACACAAACCGTAGGATCTCCCGGCCAGAGGCATTGCAGTGACATCAGTTGATGCCCTTAGTCACCTCAGCTGGTAGGTATTGATAGGAGAAGGCACGGAAAGCTGCCAATCAGAGCAGCCGGCCGCTAGAATTCTCCTCCAGTCAGCAGGTGAATTCGACGTAGCTATCTAGATGGTGTCGAGCGTCTTGCCACCATCGGTACCGCCCGGTGAGAGCCACTGCAGGAGAACACTTAAGAGGCAGGTCCCGGTGAACAAGATGTAGGCTTTATTTTCCTATAGTGGCCGATGACATTAGGTCATCGTTATAAAATGGACATTTCCTACCTTTTAAAATGAATCTTTTTAACACTGGTAAGTACATTTCCGAAGCCAGAGTCCCGTTGAGAAGGATGTTCGCGAATTAACTCAAAATATTCATTTTTATAGAACAGGAGGCGTTAGAATGACGTAATGGCATCGGCCACTATAGAAAAATCGAAGTCCAGTAGGTCGTGGAGCAAAGAAACCAGTGCGGTTTTGAAGTGGAGAGTCAGTAGGTAGGCGTTCAAGCACGCGCAACGCGCAGGCCACAAGCGAGGTCATGAGATAATCACGCCCCCATGCCCCACTTGTCTCCTCATTTCGCTCCAGTTGAACTCCGCCAGAGTAGCTTACTGTAGGTCACTGCTCTGTGACAAAACATCTTACGTAAGTCACGTGCCCTCGTTTTAAAGATAAACGTTTTATCTCAAAAGCTACCGCGACCGAGTATATAAAAACCGTTCTGAATTCGCTGCCCGCAGATCATCAAATCGATAAACGTGATACCGATAAGGATAACGAAATTTCACTCTTATCAAATGCTCTTCTCGCGTTCGTCAACAATGTTTGCGATTACTTCACTTCGCTTAAAGTGAAAACTGTAAACAAGCTACCTGAACACAAGTTACTGTTCTATGGAATTTTCCTCTACTCGGCTGCCACCTTAGTGAATACCCGTATATTATAGAGCTTAGTATGTCACAATTACGAGATCGCATGGCGTCTCCTGCGCATTTCCGCTCCGCACAAAACTCTTGTGATTGCCTTGAAGTTGTCTCAAGGACGAGGTCAAAATGTTAATAAATGTTTTTTTCTAGAGACTGTTGATAAGCAGAATAGCTTTTCCATTCTCATCCTTATGAATTATAATCCGTCTTTCAAAAGCTAATTTAAAGTTCAAACAATATAGTTTGATAAAATGAAAAACATTCGGTGGCATTGATGATATCACAACAGTGTTGCCAGGTCCGATGGACATTCGGCCGCTAGATGGCACGCGTAATTCCGCTAGATTCCGCTAAATTTAAAACTTCTTGCCGCTAACCCGCTAAATCAAGATATTTAATTTTACATATAATAACAGTTGTTTTTAATAAATAATATTTATAATATCGAGTAATTGTTTATATAAATAATTTATAAATATTAAATGAATATGTGATACAAAAGTATTAAAAATGAAAATATTTGAAATTTATGAATCAGAACTAGGGTGATAAATATTCCATGTAAGAAATAATATTAATTACGCGTGTAGAATAAATAATTTATAATTTTTTATTTTATTACATGATAATAAAAATACAAATTCGATATTTACAACTTATTTTAAATATGTATAAAACATACAAATATAAGCAATGATTAAATATTGCACATGTTTGTGTAATTATATTTATAATTTATAACTTAAATCTAACTATATAATAGTTTACACAGACGAATCGCAGTAATAATTGAATAATAATATTGATTTATTATTACTATAATTTTACATTACTATTCACTACTATTAAGTTCTGAAACAAGTCTATTATTTGGACTTCATTATTGTCCTCATTTATTTGCTTATTATATTTCGCATTTGAACCTATAAGCCTAAGAACTTCATCTGGAAATCGAAAATTATTACAACACTTTCCATGCCGTTTTAAACTAAATCGAATGTTTAAAACAGCATTCACCATTTCGGTTTACATACGATTTCTTAGCTTACTTTTCACGATATTCTTATGTCTACTAAAATAATACTTTTTAAATATTAGTTTCATAATTTAATATGATAGAATATTAACGCGGATGTAGAAAAAATATTAAAGTATATTACTGCAATATTATTAAAATATTGTTCTTATAGAGACTTGAATTTGCAGGCTGAATATTTATTTATTTATTCACAAACTATTACGCTTAGCATTTCAAAAACTGTACAAAGAGATATTGCATATTTAAATATATACGCGGATAATATTTTCTCCACGTTTGATTGGATATTTGGTGGAGAATCTCCGGCCGCTAGCCAATGAGAAAGGCACAACGCGCCTAGTTGAGGGTTAAGGTAATATGATTCAGATATGAGATTTATGGTTCCAGCGGTATTTGTTTACTTTGGATAATAAGGGACGGAATACTTTACATGTCCCCATTAGTTTTTGGTCATCGAAACAAAAGTTTATAAATGGAAACATCTTTCAACCTTGTCGCTAGAAATTCCGCCAATTTGCTTTCATTCCGCTAGATTTTCCGCTAGCCGCTAAATCATTATTTCTCGCCGCTAGAACGGTTGAAATTCCGCTAGATCTAGCGGCCAATCCGCTAAACTGGCAACACTGGATCACAATATTCCTCAAAGTTACTATTCATAATGAACACTGAAATATACCCAGATTTGTCGAATTATTTGCGCTGGAGGAAACCATTATAAGTTCAAAGTATTATTTTTGCAAACGTACTTCTAAGCACGAAATGAAAGAATTCATTAAAAATGTGTGTGTCTTACGTGTGTATAGTTAGAGTTAACACATCGATTTATTAGGGCTTTCGATCCAAACACCATTCAAAAACGTTACAAATTGTTTTGATGTAATGTGATAGAATGTGGCGGTAAAAACGTCAGACGCAAAATCACGTCGCGATTCTTGATGTGTGCAACCAAAAGAGAAACTTCAGCAACGGCACATCATTTCTGTATTATTTGTTAACAGGTGCTTAATATACTTGCTCAACTAGTGAAAATTTAGTGCATTTAAGCTCGATTACACATATTTTCACGGCTAGCAACATATTACTTCCCTAGAGATTGCCTACTGGACACATGCCGGTACCAAACAGCAAAACTATTTGCGCGGTCTGAACTTTGATTTCGATGGCGAATGTTTTCGAGTTCAACGTGGAAAACACCACACTGCACGATAGTTCGGCCGCCACGCCGATTGGGAATATCTATTTTGGGGATAATCCATTGAAACAGAAACGTTTTCCGTCCTCCAAAACCGTCTATTTCCATCCGTACATACAAAAACTGAAAATGAAAAGAAAACGACGTAAATACGTATAGATAGTATAGGAGCACACGGCCTGGATCTAACATATCCGTCTCCTCTTTCTCAAATTTTAATATCATTTTTTTTTAATAAAATGTGTCTCCTAGACCTCGCTTGTCGAAAGTTCGTGCCCGCCGAGATCGCTCGCTGTTTGCGAGGGCAACACTAGCAGTAGCTACGCACCCAAGCGCCTGCCTATTATATTCCGTGCCCTTTTCCGTGAACGCAATGTCGGATATCTGGGTGGGGGAACTATATGGTTACGAAAAGAACGATTTTTTGTACATAATTTAATATTTACTAGGTGGAATTATTTCTATTTTCACTACTGCACAAAGACTACAAGCATTATTTCATTTTAAATTTATTTACAAGTACATCAAAACGTGGTTTTAGGTTACTGGCTGCTGCACTGATTTTAATGTATCATGAGACATGATATGTAACTATTTTCATTAACGTTCTTAAATTCACCTGAATGGTAGACAATTTATCCTATGTTAGTATTTGGTAGGTACACAAAGTCTCTTTGACTATCCAGAGATCATCCACCTACCGAACCCAGTGGTCGACCTATCACCTATCTGGAAAGCAATACTCGAATTTAACATTTGTATAACTTCGTTAGGTGAGGTTTCCCACCACATGTTCAATGGGAAAAAGAAATCATCTTCGAGCCCCCTCCATTCCTTGGAAGTTTGTAACTTTTATTCTGAAACCTGAATAATCATTTGATATTATGGTCTCTTTTAAATAGTAAGTTCTATTTAGATTTACAACACATGCACAAATTGCGAGGATTACTAAGCAGATTACAACAGCTTAATGTTCCTCATAGTTAATTTTATTACCAATTATATTATTTTATTTTACTGGTGACCTGCAGCAACAAAAATTGTGCTGTCTAATGTGTGTAAAGTCAGACACTGGTGCATCAAAAAAGCTGCTTCGACCTTTCTGCAATCAGCATTTTTTGCAGCTGAAGGCCTCAATATTTCTAGTCCAATAGGCTAGCAAGCCATCATGCAAATAAACGAAAGCTTGAATGGAAATTTATGGAAGGAGAGAAAGATACTGAAGACAACTCAAATAATAATACACATTATAAACGTATAACATTGTATACGATGGGCCACATAAGTTAGTCTCAAGAAATGTCTTCGAAACTTCGATGTATCGAGAAGCGATTTGCGACAAGTTATTGAAGGTGATCAGGGAAATAACATGCTCATTTTCTTGTTTGAAATACTTTTAATTTTAGAGATATTGTCATAACTTCGATTTTTTAAATAGAAATATATATTTCTTCATCCCAATTCTAAGTTTTCGAAGAAGCAAATACAATGATGTAAGTAATATTAATATTCGGAAAGAAACTGTAAAAATTGCGTTTTAATGTGAGCATTGAGAAATGTGCGATTATCATAATAAAATATTTGCGTTTTTCAATCAAAATGAAACTGTTTGAGTGTTTTTTTCAGTCTCTATGAACATATTTAAAAATCATTGACACCACATCCAGGGCCAGAAGCTGCTAACTTTTCGTCAATTTATGTATGTATTTCAAAGTAGTAATGCAAATGTTATTAGATGATTGGGAGAAAAAGAAGTGATAATGACTAACCATTGAAATATCGATGTGAATATATAAGACAATGACCTGTTCACTAAAATGTTTCTGGGGATTGTATGGGCCAATGAACCATCAACGGTGGGAAAACAACTTATTGTGACACACTGATCACAATATGCTATAAGCATATGAAAGAAGACATTGTGTTGCTTTGTGCAGGAAATAAATACTTCTTTCACGTAATGACGGGCGAAATGCAACTTGAGTATAACTCACGTAGGGTAAATACCCGCCTAATGACCAATGAATAATGATTAAGAATGAAGTACTGAACTGAATAAAATATTTGAGAAAATTACGAAGCAGTCTACATGTAAAAAGCAATTCGAGGTAATAAGAAAAATATATAATTAACTAAGAATATTCAGTGTTATGTTCTCATTTTTCTCTAAATTTAGCTACACTTCTTACGTAGTAGATGGGAGAAAGCAAAAACAATAATAAATGGTACGTTTACTTTAAATAGTACTCCATCTTTTACTATAATTTATTAATCCATAATGGATGGCGCGTCCAGTAATATTTTCCTCGGACGCCGTCCGTTAAGAGCGGCTTCCATTTCTCAGTTATAATTATATAACAGTACAGAGTTACGGAAACTAATCTCTTTTGCTCTAGCCCCGCATTTCTGGGGATACGCGAACGGGCACTCTCTCCTTGTGTAACACTTCTTTGCCCGAAGACGCCGAAGCGGCAGCGATAAGGTTTTTTGAAGTTCCGAAAAAAAGCGGCTCTGGCTGCGGGGCGGGGCGGCCTGTCGGGGAGAGGGTGGGCACCGTGACCGCGCGACCCGGACTGTGACCACCGAGCCAGAAGGATCGGCGCTTCGCCTTCGGACCTCCGGCTCTGCGCAGCCACACGGACACTGCTATCTGGTGATTGTAGGGCCACGCCGTTGGGAAACGTCTACAGAGATAGTGTGAGCATTGTCTCGAAAGAACTTGAATCTCGGCAAATGCTCGTATCGGTCGTTCGTATCCGACCGATGGGGTCTAGGTTTGCTCATCGTAAAATAATGAACATATTGTAAGTCATGTTAGCTTTTCAGTTCGTGATTTGAACGAATCCCTCCACAACTGTTACATTGGCTTGAAATCCGTTAATTTTCATTGCGTTATGTTCATTTAACACGCAGCGTATGGAAACTGCAGAGTATTTAACAGTGTATAAAAAGAAAGAAAGAAAATAAGAGACAAGTTTTGGAAATTTTAATTCATTGAAAAAAACTGTAATAAAAAATAATTTTTATTATAATTTGTAAATACAACATTATTCTTAGGTATTTCGGCCAATAAAAGTCAATTTTAACAAGAATCAAAATATTCATCGAGGAGCGCAAATCAAATATTAATGTTGTTGCTTGTAAAACAACTTGTGGAGAATAATTTACCAATAAGATACCGACCAGCAGTGGCAAGGCGTTGCATTTTTACCTAGTCATCGCAAGATTTGTCGAATATCCGACCTTAGCTTTCTGAAACGTGTGGGAGACTTGGTATTCGAAATATTTTTCGTTGAGCGTTCCGTCTTTTAATCTCATAAACAACACTATTTTCTGGTATTATTTCTCCACCTTTAAAATTAAAATTCATTGGATTGCGATCAATATGATACGAAATATTCTGATTTTTGCGAGATTTAGTTGATTTTATAAGGGCACAGAAATTACAAAATCCTACAGAAACCCATACATTTATACTCTTCTCTTTTATTGGGTTCTCTTTTATGTTCGAGAGAGAATTGGTACTAACTTCCACAGAGCCAGTAGTAAAGCTCTTAACTACACACCATAAAGTGCCTGGTGTAAACTTTGTTTCTTTTTGTAACTTCACTTGTCGAATTTAATTACAAAGGGCAGGGTCGGTCTTTCTGCAACGTTAAAATCGTCTCTTCCAATTGTTTATATGAACCAAATACTTTTGGTTTTAGCCGAACTGTGGTATCTTAAAGTTTTCCCATAAAGAATAGAAATGAAAAGAACCTGTATAGTATAACTAAAACTCCCCCAAGAATCAGGGAGCACTGAAAACCACCGCACCGATTCACTCAAAGGGTCGTACTAGCTCAATTCACACAAGGGTCATCAGGCATGGCTGGAAACCGCCCAACAGCCAAGACTCTTCGAACGCAGCTGAACAGGAGCCCTTACCGCAGTGCGAAAGATTTCGAATCGCTGCGGTGGACCGAGAGCAGGCGGAGGCCTCTCAATTCGATGCGCTAATATTAGCGATTACTTCGCGATTTTCTCGTAATTTTATGTCTATTTCTCGGCTGTCTCGTAAGTCATATGATAAAAATATAATTCTGCGGTGAATAATTATCAAATCTTTTCTAGAATATTTTAAATATATATTTTATTAACGTAAAATATTTCAAACGCAGTGACAGCGGCGGTGTGGAAAAGTTTTCAGTCTTCAGTGTTGTCATTTTCCCCGCATCTGTAGTTTCATGCTTACCTGGGCAATCGTTTGGTCATCCGTTGAAGGAGCTTTAACCAGTTACTTTTATAGGTTTTTTATTGGACTTGTACGTCGTTAAAGCTAATATCTAATACTTTTATTTTTTCCTCTCTGGTTTGTTACATTTAAGTACGAGTACTACAAATCTTCACATACATCTGGAAAATGTTACGGACGAGATCAGGTTTCGTACTCATATGGCTGGTAGGACCATTGTTTTTGCAGAGTAAAATGAAATAAATAGCCCATCAAAATTGTTATCGCATGTGCCTTAGCGAGGAGCTCTCTGTGTGCTGAGTCGACCGGGGAGTGGGGTACGTGCCGCTTGCGAGCTCGGCCTGCTCGCACCGTCTACAACACACGGGTATTAATATCCGCGCGGCGGTGGAGGAGGAGGCGACGGTACCAGCGGCGAACCACAGAGCACACGTGGATATGTTAAATCATCCCATCTGGCGAGATGACATGTTGTGGACGGGGACTTAAGAAAGGGTTGCCGACCCGCATGATCTGCAAGGGGATCTCTGAGAAGCAGAACCTACTCGGACGTTCTGGAGTGAAAAATACAACTATCATACTTGTATAAAAGATTGAAAATCTACCGAACTGGGTAGTTGGATCGCTACATTAGGGTGCTGTTAGTGCCTCGATTCAAACGGTGACAAATGCCACTGCGACCTTGGACGAGTGTGTTTGTGCTCATCCGTTTATCCGTGCGTTTGGCTAGAAACAAACGGAATATCGTTTCAGGCGAAGGTATGAGGCGTTTGGTTGAAAGAAGAAGTAATTAAATGATTTTTAGAGGCAGCCCACTCTCGCAATAAATCACAGGCACTTGAGTCTCGAAACACTACTGTCAGAATGCGGTAGTATACGATATATACTTAGCTGTTTGGGAGACACAGCGTGCTAGGCACAAATGCCTAGGACGCGGCGTTTCTCGAACAGCCAAGTGTACTATATTTACTCCGGCCGCGGAATCCTACCCTTTCAGGAAGAATAGAGGAGACCCTTTGTCAGATACTTTGAACACGGAACGTTCGGTTCTCGCACGGTCCGCAGGCGTGCCGTTGCTTCGTCACCATTCCCGTTTGCTTGCCGCAGTTGCTTTCCTTTCGTCGTCGCTTTCGCTTTCGCGTCGTCGCACCGCTGCCGCGGCCTTCCCGCGAGCGCCTGTGCGGCCTTGACCGCCTTCCGGTGGACAAGGCCAAGGGCGTTAGCGCAAGCAAGGACGCACCTGCCGACCCCGCGGGGCACTGGACTCGGCTCAGGCCTGCGAGTGGTTGTTATGACACGTGTAAAACAGTAGGGCATCGACGAAAACTGCTTCGGTCAGCGATATACCATCTAGATGAGCTAATAATACGGAAATGTCGGTTTTTCAGTGAGTGCAGTAGGATTTTGAGGATAGTTTTCATGAGTGATTTAGTTTGTTCAGTTATCGTACTTTTTTTTAAATATTCTTTTCAGTAATTCGTAAAAGTAAAAACTATTCAGTATTCAAAAAAGTAGCAAGTACCTATTTCGAGTTTCGTTGAGCACGAAAAATGATTACATAAAGTTTCTGAATCTGTACTACATATAACCTAATAAAACGTCTTGAATGTTGTGGATCTGAGTCATCCAACGAATCGCTTTTTATTCCTATGAAATATATCTAAAACCTCTCCTTATATTGAGCTTCTCCGAAAAGTGTGTCAAGCAAAATAATGAATGAACAGCCCCAGATCACACAATAAATTGGTTAGCGGGTGTGTCCGTCGGTAAGATATTGTTGAAAACTCTCAACCTAGTAATAAAGTCCTTCCGTAGTTGACACAAGAAAATAAAAGTGAATTTTGGGTCAAGGAGACTTCGGCGAGTGGTAGTATGTGCTTTCGACGGTACCCTGCGGGAGTTAGCGGGCAGATGGTGACTTTTTGCCTCCCCCCCCCCCCACCTTGGACTTTTGGCTGTCGAGAATGCGGGAAAAACTGTGAACTGGAAGAGGCTCTCACAAAATAATGAAGGCACGTTTCGTAAGTGGAACAATGTTTTCAGGTGGAGGGAACTAATTTTTCTTCCGAGATAATTTAATCATATTTTCGTAAACAAACATTATGTTGTGTATTCTGCCGAAGCAACTAAGTTCTCAAGCTTCAACACTCTAGGGTTCAGGACGTTCGTCAAGGCCAGGCTGTCTTCTCCCCGCCCGCCCAGGCCGAGGCGGCGGCGGGGCTGGCTCCTTAAGGCGGGGAAGTTAAACATCTAAGAGAGGGAACGTTCCCCTCCGCCGCTTTTCGCGCATGCGCACTCCAGATTTTTTTTACTAGGAGGTGGAACTATAATTGACTTTTCCATACTTCAGTGGACACAGCAAAACAAGTAAGGAAATTGCATTGTCATTTCTCAAATAAAGATTAATCTTTCTTATAATAATTATACGATTCTTGCTAGGATTAGATTTCTTCGCAGGAAGTTACAAGAAGTCCTTGTATATAGAGCCTGTAATAATACAGTTTTTAGTAGTACTTCAGTAGAAACAGTTCTTGTTGTATGAATAGCTTAGATTAGGCACTAACATCTTTTCATTTTTTAAATTGTATTTTCAATACTGCCAATTTACAATTTGTTCACTTGGAGTAAATGTACTACAATAGTCAAGTAACTATTAAGTGAATCTAAATGGTAAATATAATATATGTTCACGCTTCAGTCTTACACGTGTTCACTATTGTCCAATATATTCACTGAAAGTTCGTGTGGAGCTCAGTCTCGTCTAATGCCTCTTACTCCGCTCGGCGAGTCTCTGATGTTCAAATCTTGGAACTAATTATTGTTGGTTACGAACCACGGCGCGTTGCATAAATATCTCAATGTTTTTGATTTGAACCTTCTCAGGATCTCCAGGTTTGACTTGCTGGCTGTACCCCATAGTTCTATGCCGTAAGTCCATGTTGGCTTGATTATTGCTTTGTACTGTAATATTTTGTTGCATAAGGTGTGATAAGATCTTCGATTAAGTAGCCATCATAATTTGCTTACTTTTATTTGTGATTCTTTCCCCCTTCTTATGATATGGGGTTTCCCATTTTATGATATGAAGACTAACATGAGCAACATTGCATATTATAAAGAACATAACATCTAGTACATCGCAAATTAAAATTAAAGCTTCAAAATATATTTTGTGCACCAAAAAACAAATTGTCCCTCTGAGAATAACTTGAATCTTCCCTCTCCGTAAGTCTTTACGAAATGTCTTCGTGTTATGTACTAATAGCATTGTAATGATCAGTATCAGAAAAAAAAATAATGTATTTCCAATTTCAAGAGTTGGTAACTTTCACCGTGTATCATTGGCTGGGGTTTCCCGCATTCGGGTGATAAGGCATATCGTTATCAATACACCACACTGTGTCCCTCGCTTGTTTATCTAATTGGTGAAGAATGTAAGCGACATCAAAGGAAGTGTTAGCCATTACGTACTTGAAGGTGAAACGGCAAGGTGACCGCTCGAGTGTCATCTACAGGCTCGAATTGAAAAGGTGTCGAATCGATCAGAAACGTCCATCGTGATCGATCGGCTGCTTGAAGGGGGGGGGAATGACAAGGTGACACTCCCACGCGCACCTCTTCGTCGAACTTCCACCATTTCGTAGCTCCGGTGTCCACTCATATCCAGCAATATCATCAACTTTTCGAACCTTTTCCAATTCATATTCATTCCATAAATTAAACGAGTTGTTGTAAGTAATAAAATTCAACACTCATTCACTACGCGTTTCGTAAAATCCGTTATTAACTTCATAAATGGATTCCATCGTACGAACGAAAGATTACGTAAAAGATTTGACAACTTGAAACTGCGTACAATAAGAGGAGAGATATTTTGTAACTGTAGTTCGTCTATGAATATAACTCTGAATTTAACAATATACAAAATTATAAATTGGTTATACTATGTACCTGATCGCTGAGGCAATGAAGGGCCGAAATTGAATTTTGATTAATAATTCAACCTCTACACATCCACAAAGACATACATTCACTGGCACACGTACTCACTCACACTCTCACGTACGTTACACACCCCGCTCTCTCTCTCTCTCTCTCTCTCTCTCTGTCTGTCTCTCACGCACACATGCACCCACACACGCACACATACGTACAATGTCCACAACTCAAACAACAAACTTGCTTTCCGACCACATTCAATCCACGAGAATTAAAATTAACCAGAAAGCTATTCCCCTATAATAAAAATTCTAAATATTTTTCCATTCTTGAAAATCTTATAATAGAATCGTATTCATTTGGCGGCGTCGCACGAAAAAAACCGTACGAATTAAGGATCCCATCAATCAAACCCACCTCTGGGAAATTACTAGATGATCATGGGCGTAATTTGTTATATCTTTTGATATACGTCTACCAAAACGAACCATCTGTTGATGATTTGTTTCCCTATTTGTCTCAACACCATCTCAATTATCAAGATGTAACCATATGTTCAGTACATTTCTTATCGTTCAAACATATTCTGTCCTTCTGCATCTCGACTTCATCTTTTTTATTTCATCGGATTTTTATTTCTTTCACTGGGTTATCCTTTCTACACTTCAACCAGGATTTGGACATGGATTTTGAACTTCTTGCATATTTGTTGTGACGGTCTGCACTTTTGTTGACCTTAATTTGCCAAGCTCCTAACCCATCGCACTGGTAACACTGACTCTCGACTTAGTAATAATGTTGACGAAACGAATGCGATTGTAGTTTAACACTCGAGAAGTAAAGTCGTCACCACATTTTTATTGAATCTGAAATGATTTTTTATGACAATGCTAATTACAACATCGTGCTCTGCTTATTTTAATGTGACAATACTACATCCAAACATATTTTATATTTGACAATTGTGAATATTATGTAAATACGTTTGTAATATAAACTGACAAAAGTTTATTTTTGTAATTATCCTAACATTTTATTAAATCCAAACTAGTGGAAGTGGATATACCGCCATTTGCTACACAAATGCTAAATTTCACATGCGTGGAGCCGGTCTTTAATAAATTTAAACTCAGTATTTAACCATGTTGACAGATGGTCATGTGGAAAGGAGAGGTCACATGACAGGTCAGCAATGAGGAGAGCTCCACATCCCTATCCTAGTCATGCATGAACGTGCGTGATTGAGGGCGAAGTATTTAATTGGATTTCTAAATGAATTCTGAACAATTGTTCGGCTAATAAACTTTTCTGTTATTAAACCTGAATCCATTTTAATCGGTTTTGAAATAATGTGGCCAATAAACGGATCCACCAGATGCGACACAACGCAGACTAGGAGGTTTCGGGTTCGAGGTCGACATTCTCTATATCGCAGGTGGGTTGGATATTTCCTGCCAAGATGAGAATTCTGGCTGATCTGAATGTTCTCCTCTGACTAGTTACACCTGTAGGTTGGTGTAGGACTGTGTACTTCAAAGAACGGATCACGTTCCGCACGACACTTCCTTCCTAATTCCGTTTTCATTCCTATCCTAAGGGTAGGACAATGGGCTATTTCCACATGCCCCGCGATCTGGAAAGTCTCCAGCAATACTGGGAAAACGCGGATGTTTGGTTAGATCCGGACCTGGCTGCGACGCCGTCGGAGAGTCAGAGAAAGATAAATAGGAAAAGATTCCCAGGGAGACAGAGACAAAAAGGGAGATGGGGAGGAATTGTGAAATACAAAGAGAGAGAGAGAGAGAGAAATACAGAAAGAGATAAATACAGAGAGAGAGCGTGAGAAATACGGAGAGAGAGAGAGAGGGAGAAATACGGAGAGAGAGAGAGAGAGAGAGGGAGAAATACGGAGAGTGAGAGAGAAATACGGAGAGTGAGAGTGAGAGAGAAATACGGTGAGAGTGAGAGAGAAATACGGTGAGAGAGAGGGAGAAATACGGAGAGTGAGAGAGAGGGAGAAATACGGAGAGTGAGAGAGAGGGAGAAATACGGAGAGTGAGAGAGAGGGAGAAATACGGAGAGTGAGAGAGAGGGAGAAATACGGAGAGTGAGAGAGAGGGAGAAATACGGAGAGTGAGAGAGAGGGAGAAATACGGAGAGTGAGAGAGAGGGAGAAATACGGAGAGTGAGAGAGAGGGAGAAATACGGAGAGTGAGAGAGAGGGAGAAATACGGAGAGTGAGAGAGAGGGAGAAATACGGAGAGTGAGAGAGAGGGAGAAATACGGAGAGTGAGAGAGAGGGAGAAATACGGAGAGTGAGAGAGAGGGAGAAATACGGAGAGTGAGAGAGAGGGAGAAATACGGAGAGTGAGAGAGAGGGAGAAATACGGAAAGAGACGAGTGTGTGGATATAGATACACTATATTAAACCTGACCGTGCCTTGGTTTCTAAGGGTTTGAAACGGCGCCTTTACAGTGAGGATAATAATCGCATTGCCACCAGAACGGCGTTGTGCAAGTGCACGGGCATGTGCGGAGGCGGGGAGCCCGTGTGCGAGCCCAGGGCCGCGCGCGGCTGGCGCAGATGGGCTGCGTCGGTGCTAGGAGCAGCAGCTGCGCGTTGCGGCTGCGCAGGCTATGCCCCCTCCTGCGGTTTGCCAGGCGGAGGCGGAGGAGGACAAAGTCGCGTTTGCTCATCTTATCGCTTACGTATTGACTCGTGTGGGCATAGTAAACGGTCGTACCATCACAATGAATACGAAAAGCAACACCAAGTTCGGCCTTCCCAGAGGCAGAGTATGGCAACATGTAAGGTTTTTAAAAAGATCGATTCAAATTGAGAATCAGTGGAATAGCCACTGAGCTTTATACCTTTGGGAATTATTTTTTTGATGGCAAAGAACTCATTTAAAAGTAATTGTGTAACTATGTATCATTTACAAAATAAATTAATTGAGGTTTTTGTTTTTAAAAGCGTTAATATGGATTTGTTTTAATTGTTTAACACCAGTAAAATGTATTGTTTATAAATATTTAATTTGAGTTATAAAATAATCTTCGCTTAAGAGAGAATATCTAGTTATAAGTAATCTTATGGTTGAAAACAGATTTTCAGTAATATTGACGACTCTCCGTAATTTTTGTACAGTAATTTTGTTAGCGAGCGAGTGAGTGAGTGAATGATTTTCGACTCATTGGTATGAAATTTCAAATTTAACCAAGTGAAATGTTAGCCAGATCATACATAGGTTCTGCACTTACCAGGCTGTAGGCGCTCTCCGGGTAGAACTTCGTGGGGCGCAGGAATCGGATGAGGAACTCGTCGTCATCCCGGAATTTGAGCCCCGGGTTAGCTGTTGGCAAAACATTACTTGTCGAGATACATTGCATTGTTTAAAAAAGTTAAATTGGATCGTAGTGTGAATACGTTACTTCATTGTTTAAAAATAACGAATTAACAATGACTGTATATTTTATCGTGAATACAGAATCGACCTCACGTTCAAGATATTTCGTGTACCGAATTTGTGATAAATGAGGTTAATATAGCGGTACTTTTAAATGAATTCACTGTTTTGTTGGTGTATATCCCATACTTCTAAGAGGTTCCGCTAGAATTTTGCATGTTACAAATTGTAAGATGTTATAGCCAATGTGGAGAGAAAATTCATCCTCATCCGAAAAAGGAAGTTCTTTGATTACTTTTTCATCTGTTTTAAAATAACAGTTGCATAATCGGTGTTTAAACTGGTAAATGATATGTGTTTCAGTCTCCACACACATTATAATTGAATATCAAGTTATTGACTATACTATAAATCGATAAAGTAAATTTCTCATACAAGATACAAAATGTACAAGTTTAGTGAAATTTATTTCAGCCAAAATAATAATAATTATTATTATATTATTATATTATTATATTATTATATTATTATATTATTATATTATTATATTATTATATTATTATATTATTATATTATTATATTATTATATTATTATATTATTATATTATTATATTATTATATTATTATTATTGTGTTGTTATTTGAAATTTAAAATGTTTGAAACGTGTTCGTGCGTTCGTGACTCGAGCGCAAGCGTGTTGAGCGCGTGTTGCGTGGTGTGTGGCACTCACCCTTGAGCATCTCGCGCAGCTTTTCCAGGGCCTCCTTGACGTTGTCGGGCGTCTCGCGCAGCTCCTTCTCGGCCTGGGCGACGCGCTCCGCGCTCAGCGGCCTCACGTCCAGCCCGATGACGGTGCCCGAGGGCAGCGTCGTCATCAGCGCCATCGCCCTGCGACACACGCCACGCACGCCGTCACCTCCGCGCCCCATCCCCGCGCCGAGCCCTCGCGCCCGCCCGCCCGACCGCCCTGGCCCGCGCTTATTAACTGCGCCAGGGCGGGTCCCGGCCGGCAGATAACGCGAACCAGGAAGGGAAAGCGGCTTCCAAATTAGGATGTACAGTAGAGATCTAAGAAGTTATCATTTTGCAGGAGATCGGTCTTATCCCTACCCCCAACCAGAGGCGTATCTAGATATTCTGGCGCCCACGGCAAACATAGAATTTGCGGCCTTGTTAGGGTACTTCAAATTTAGGGATGTTGTTTGTATAACGGGTATACTCCAAATAGCGCCCCGTATGAGTGGCACCTGTGAATCTTGCCATGACTGCCATACCGTAGATACGCCTCTGTCCCCAAACTCCGAGAATTAGAAACCGGTACCCTCTCTACTCCTTTCTCACGCATCACGTTGAAGTTTGCTAAATCACTAAATCAATTCGAGGTGCTAGATTGAGTTTGCTCCGTCGATATTAAACTGTGGTATTTGTCTTATCTGTCTGACAGTTTTGTGTTACGTATTCTATCTTCAACTAACATCTGAAAGAGCCAAACGGCTGCACAATGTAAAATCAAGCTCTCAATAAAATTGTTTGTAACAAAAAAAATGAATCTCATCCCGAGCGTGTCTTTTAGATCGCGTGAGAAATCATATTGTTTTACTCCATCCGCCGACTGTCCTACGAACTACCGTTGATGATCTATTTCCTAGTAAACATGTTCGTAAAAGGATAAAGAGTAAATGATGTGACAATTAAGAAACTTTTAGTAATTTTCTCTAAGTTCTTGAATTACAATATTTAACACGTTTCTGTAAAAGTCAGTGGGAAATCGCCACACCCCTTTCTGAATTAATCCCTTGTCTAAAATGCCCAATTTTTAATTTGTTACATTATTTATATCCAAACCTCTAGTTTGTTCCACATGTGAACATTTGAAAATTGCCAAAGTTTAGTGGTGGTCAGATAGTAGACTCAATAATATCCAATCGATATTGAACCTCTTGAGCGATTTTTAGACCAACAAAGTCTCAAAATCTCTCAAATTAATAAGATTTTTTTGAGCTTATTCTTTCAATATAAAGTAAATAATGTCATGCCTTTAATTCTTATATCTAGAATAAATAATCTCCACGTTTTGGAAGTGAAAACCAATCTCCCATTCTTATTTTTCAAATTTGACCTGGAAGTAGCCATTACTGACGCACTGGAGGTATCGTTACTCTGTTTTCTTAACTCACAAAACACACATGATATTTAGATGTGACGCTTTTCTTTTGCAAAGTCAATTGAAAAAAAACTGCTGCACTAATGTCAGGAATTGGGCTTCCATTCGGCCGATCTGATCCCCAAGAAAGTCGAAAATAGTCATAAAGAGCTGCTTGTGGATTAAAAACCATTGGTAAAGAGTAAATCAATTATTTACACAAATTCATCACCAATAGATTAATTTTATAATAACAGCGAGAAATGTACTAAAGTAATATTCTAAGTTGGACACATTTTGGGGAATTATACAAGTATTTTCCTTAGCTAAACGAATTGCAAATACATTAATTGATCACTTATATAAACTCCTAGATCTCTCTGACTTGGTGAAAAATTCATTTTAAGGATTCATAAGCATAATTAGGAAGACGAATAAATATGCGGAATGTGAGGTTGCTCGATCCATCTCATTCGTTAATAAAAAATTCTAATGATAGGAATGAAGTTTTGAAACTTATTCGTCAACGTTACTCCATTACCTTAACCAAATGGCAACGCTAAATTTTGTTTACGTCATGCTGTCATGTGATAATGTAATGCATTTGTTAATGTATGCTGAATCTGTCATCCTGCAGAAATGTTATGTTTTTAAGTGATTCAAATTTAAGTACATTTATTCGATTTAGAAAATAATTAGTTTAGGAGGGTACATCACATAAATACAAAGGTATATTCTAATTACTTTCTCGTGTTCCATTTCTTCTGAGAGCGATGGAAGGAGTTGTGTTGCGGCATTTTGCGATGGACAGGAATATCTACGATGGATGACTTTGGCAACTACTGCTTACACTCCGGCAACTACTCTATGGCAACTTTGTTTCTTATTTCGTCGTGCTTGCATGGAGATGTAGTCCATTCATAGATGATACCAACTATTCTGGGATGTTGGATGAACTTTCCAAACTATCGAACTTTCAAAACCAGTTGAATGTTGATCATGTCTGCTTGTAACTAGCATTAAGGCCCATGAATTTTGAATACTTCTATCACTACCCTCCGTTAATTATCTGATTGTTGGGTCACTAGATTTAAGTAGATATTAAAAAAACATCTTTATTTTTAAATTTTGAGTGATGAGGTTTACTCTCTCCAAATTTGTTAAAGTGACGTCGGTTTTGCTTCCTGCAAAGCAGCCGCTGCCGCACTTACCATTGAACTAACAATCTATCCACGTAGGTTGTTATAGCAATAGACGCAGTAGAAAGGTAGCGTGGGTTTTGACGTATCAGCACAATCTTGAGATAAGTTAATACGTGCAATACGTATCAATGAACAAATATTTGAAATAGACCCATCTACGAGATTAAATAAATGTAAAACAAGGGTGATGGGTTAATTTTGACACACACACATTTTTCTTCAAATTAACTTTTCCTCTTGGAATTAACTCTGTACGCCTTATGTTGATTTTAATTTACCTTTTGCACCACTCCATTTGCAAAAGTTTTACGATAAAACCGAAGAAAGCACATGAAACAAGATGAGATAGATGCCACGTGAAAGTGGATTCTCGCAAACGCGTACTGAAGCATAACTCCAGTCTCTTTGGAATACACATGCACACTCCTCAGAGACTAGAAATATACCGACTTCCCACTGTGACTACTCCATGTAGTATGTTGTATTTGACGAAACCATTTACGCATACAATGATTTCCGCTCTTGCACTTCACCATAATAAACACAAAAAATTACCAAAGTGACAATCACACTGGTCATAATTATATGTTGTTATTGGTTACGTGTAAATAATTTAATACACTAAAATGAAATATTAGTCCATCACTGCATTTAAACACACAACAAGAGTTTGCTTTCGTTTACAAAAGTGTTACGTTTAAATCGATGGCCTTTCCAGAGAAGCTAAAGAGAGCAGCGCTTCTTTTCTTTTTGACCCAAGAGAAATTTCCGAACAACAATTTCAAAACTGTATCTTCCATTGGATTAATTTATTACACTATTGATGCCTCGTAATATTGTCTATCTTTATAACATACGATTTTCGATGTTGTTATGTACTACATCATTGGAGTGAATACAAACGCACATCTTTATCAAGTAGGTACTCAGTAGGTATTCAGAGATCCCTTACATATTTTACTATAAATAATGCACTGAATCTTTCACATAACATCCAATTAACTAATGCACACACACGTCTATGATAATTATTTCGAATTTAGTTAAACATTTGTGTTAATTTGCTACTGGATACCATAGACCCAAACAAACAATAATCAGTTTCGATCAGGATCGATCTTTAAATGTGTGGAAAAAGAGATGGGGACTCAAGTAGAACGTATGCACATGTATGTCACGTATTAAATTGTTTACAGATGACAGCTTAAATTGATGTTTCCATACACACTCATTTAAAATTAGTAAACTAATTTCGGGGTGTAACTAAAACGGCAACGGCAAAAACCTAGACGATAACTGGAAAATTGAATCGTAAAAATGTTTTGACGTCTTACTGGACATATTCTTATGATTATTTATGAAAAAAAAGGTTTATCTGCATTACGAACCAAACCTAGAAACATTTTTGATTTAGGGGTGTTATTGGAAGTACTTTGAAAATAATGAAAAGTGAACGACCTATTCTTATGACTTGAGATGAGAGAACCATCGAAGGAAGGTATTTTCGGATGTACTGCAAAAAGAAGAAACGATACGAGAAAGAGAAGAACGCAGGAAAAAAGAAGGGGAAAAATAAGATGAATGTGATGAATAAAGGAGAAAGAACAGAATTTGAAGAAAAAAGAACAAAAAGGTGAAGAAAAAAGAAAAAACAAAATAGGGTGAAGAAGAAATAGAGAACAGAAGAAAACGAAGAAACAAAGAACAAAAAGAACGCGAAGAAGAAATAATAAAAGGTGAAAAAGAAAGAACCAAAGAAAGTGAAGTAAAAACAAAAGAGATTGAAGAAGAAGAAGAAGAAGAAGAAGAAGAAGAAGAAGAAGAAGAAGAAGACGAGATGTAGTGCTGATGAGAAGTTAAGTAATTGGGTGGTAACCTTCTTTCATCGTGGCCGGGCGCCCTTGGCCGCGTTGCCGTAGGCTAAGACAGGAGAGGAGACAGGCGAGGGGAAAGAAGTGCCTGCTCTTTGCTGGCGGAGAGAGCCTCCTCAGCCCCTTATCCCCTCCCCCCTCCCTTAGTATCTAATGGCGAGGAACGCAACCCAAAGCCCGAGTGGACACATGGGACGGCAACCCATTGCATACGAATGGCACTGCACTCAACATTTTTATACTTCTCTGCAGGAGGAACATTGTTGTAATTAGCACCACTTGTCATCTACGGGACACGAGACCAATAAGATATACTCTTGTATAGTCATAGCTTAAACCGCTCTTCAATGCGAGTAGCAAGGAGATTAGGAAATTGTGGGTTCGATCCCGACAAGGAGTTAGAAATATACTTGATAACTTAACATTCGTCTAAACGTCAGTGGTTTCCGCGGCTACCCGGATATTTTAGGCAAATATCAAAGCGGCAACGGGCCACGGACCGCGAGCGATCTTTTCTTATCATTGTCCAGTTACCTCCTGCAATTTGAGCTGGGACTGAGAGGGAGTCCTCCTAAATTCCTTCCTAATCCTTCCCGTTATTAAGTTAAGACTGACACACGCCAGTGACAACGTCTTGCAGACCCTCTAGTTGCACACGAGAGCAAAAAAGAAAATGATGTTTTAAACCGCCCAACAATAATCGTCGTAACAATTTGTATATTGCAATGTGTAATTTGAGCTATTATTGTTGTGCCAGAGTAGGCCCGGGTTAAGCACGGCTCGGATGAAACGGCCGCTCCGGGGGCCCCACGAATTTCATAAAACACCGAGAAGTCCCCAAAGAAGAATCGAGGCAGACACCGAAGAAAGGAAGAGAAAAATAAATGCACATTCTCCAAGGGTACTGTGGAGGGGAAAAATAGAAAGAAGCGGAAAAGAATGTCAAATGCCGCATATTTCCTCTCGTTCTCGAAAGCGGGAAACGCTACACGAGACTGCGACCCTAGCAAAACTCTCGCATAGAGCAAGTGCTAGAGAAAAAGGCGAGTAGATATTATCCTTGTCAGTAACACTAGTTGAAAGCAGTTATACTGATCGAAACTGTATTTCATATTCTTATTCTTCGAGGTCTACCTTCACAGATATCAGCAAACGGATCGCGTTATTATATTATAAAGTCCCCTACACGAACTCTTCTCCAGGGTTCCCACAAAGTCTGCCCTTGATCCGACCCTGTGCTAGAGACATTCCGAAAAAAACCTGGAGGAAAACATCTTCATGAAGCATTACGTCAGAATTTATTACTAAATAAGGTAAATAAGGATATATTTAAAAACTATGTCATATGATTCCCATGAAAATTTGAAAATGAACAAATTTCTTGTCAAAAAGAAAGTGAGATAAATAAAAGGGCAGAAGAAGAACACGGTTAATGTAGGTAAGATCCACAAAATTGGTGTTGCAGAGAAACCTCCAGAATAAAGAGTTGGATACAGAAAAGCAATAAAAGTACTAAATTACATGAAGAGGGCATGGAGAAGAGACATAGTTCCTAATATAGGAACCAAATCAAAACAATTTTTCATCGTGGTGTCAGAGATAACCGTTGCCAACCACCTAAAAATGATTAACTTTCCAAAATGTGGCCAGTATCTACAGAAGAGATACTCTCCTAGGAGCGCCAATCTCCCGTAGCAGAAAAACAACGATGAGTTAGCAGAATGCGGAGTTGTTTTCTCGACTTCATGCACTGGTAGAGACAGGAATGAGGAGAAATCAAAAGTTTTCAAGCAGAAAAAGTAAAGTAGATTTACCACAGAGACAGAAGTGTTTAACGAAATGAATACATTAGTGACCGCTCCGCTGGGCGGAGCCCGTGGCTTTGGACGTGCGCTCAGGGGCGAGGCGGGAGGCGGGCGCCAGGGACGGGGGCACGTCGACCGCGGCGGACCTCGAACCCGGCATTCGCGGCGCGGAACGACCTCTAGACCGCCCCGCGCTGGGTGGATAGGCGGGCGCGGGCACTCTGGAGCGAGCGGCGTCCAAGGTCGCCCAGGGAAAGCGCGTGTGTTGGCGCTTCTCCTAATCACTCCTCTCGCCCAACCGCACACATCCAGTGTTGTAGTCGTACATGAGTTTTGTTATTACCGCGTTCGAAGTGTTCGATAGTGAATGATTGCGAATAGAAGCACAATCGAGATGCATAATTAATTATTTATGTATATACATAAATCGTACAAAGGCTATACATGATTTACTTAATCTCTTAATGTTTTTATTTAATAATTACAACTTTTCTTATCCAATAAATTAATTGCTTTTTACGTATCGTTAGATCAGTATGCACTTTCTTTTTAATGATCTAAATATGAAATTGATGTAAACGTTTGTGCTAACTGTAAATAAAACAAATGTCGTCTGCTCTGACATCAAAGTTCTTTTCTCAAGATTGTTTTATCACCCAAACGTTCAAGTGCCAGTAAGCCGTGAAGCCGATTTTTTTACTGGCAATGCGCTTGGCCCATTGCCCTGCAGCGGTGTGGTTTTGGTTCGCCTGCTGCGGCCGCCGCCCCCGCCACCCCGGCGCCGGGGTCGTCGCCCCGGGCGGGATGCGGGCGTCCGGGAGGGGCTGCGCCCAGGGCGATATCGCCGCCCGCGCCCCGACCCCCTGACCTCCCCCGCCCTCCCCCGCCCCGTCCGCGTCGGACACGCCCCGCTGCCCCGATAGCCAGTGCCGCGCCCGCAGCCCGGATCCACGGGCGATGGCCCCCGCCCCCGCCCCCGCCCCCGTCGCCGCTGCACAGACCCGACATGCCCGTCGAAGCAACGGCGCGGGCGCGATCTCCCCACTGAGCGGGTACCAAATGCTTTTCTCCGTAAATGTTTGGCCTAGCACAAATCTAAAAGGGATTCACAGAACACTATTTGTAATTTAATAAATATTAGTATAAACTTAATATTAATTGTTATGCATTTTTTTTGTCTGAAGAACACGTTTCTGATCAGAAATCAATGATGAATTAGAATTTCACATAGCCTACATGATTCCCGGGTCAATTTGGAGTAGTTTTGACATAATCCGATCGTAAACTGTTAAGTACCTATTTTCGGTGTTAGGTACGAACAAATATACATTATCTACTGCCAACCACATTGTCCTTCTTTGCGTACATGCAGTTTGGTAAAAAATCTTTGCGTTCATGGGCATGGTTAAAGAGTTCGTAACCTATTAGTGTTTTACGATACTTATAAAAGAGCGACTCCAGCGAACTAGTATGATTATGCTCTTTCTTTCTGTCGAATGATATTATGTCTGTAGTTGTGCAGCCCACAATTTCCGTAATTTTAAATGCGGTCTTCCAGTAAACATTTCTAGTAAAAGGGAAGTATTTTGTGAAATAGTGCACTAATTAGTCAGGGGAGGGTTCCAAGAGCCATGATGACCAATCGCGATGCTGGAAGATCGCGATGACGAAGGAAGAATATTGCAACGGCTCCTCAGACGAATTCAGAATAACCTTGCTTCTTCGCTTATGAGACATTTCTTGACCAGGACGGTGATGTTTACAGTATAAAATGGTGATTTTAATTACATAACCGATTGGTCTAATTGTACCAATAAGTTCTACTTCATTAAAATTCTACTGCCTAGGATTGAACTGCCTTCTCTGAGATAAAGAGTTTATGGACATGTGATGAGAATGGTGGAGTCAGTGGCATGGGATACGGAAAATATCAAGAAAACTTGACAAGAATCGTCTCTGGTCAGATGATTTAGATGTATGGCCTACTAGAAGCTCTTTAGAGCGGTCTCGTAAGAAGCAAAGGTGAAGCGTTCTTTTCAAATCTCCGTCTTCTCTCCATAGCACTGTCTATCATCGAGTTGGCGAGTCGGTGGTCGACTACGATTGGGGAGTCGCGAGCTATTGGCACTGTACAGAAGAATGGGTCGCGAGCAATTTAGGCTGTGCAGGAGAATGGGGTGAGAGCGATTGGGGCTACGCATAATTATCACTGCATGAGGAGAATCAACTGACACTGATATGAAACGCATGGCGACATAGTTTTAAAACAAAACGACACGACGGCACGACGACACGACGGCAGGTGATTGTTTTGGAAGGTGGAAGCTGAGAAACTATTTTAGCATTTCCGCAGCGGAAGGGTTTTTTTTCTACGTCCAGATGTAACGTGCTGATTACTATTCTACTTGTCTTCTGCGATTTTTTTTTCAACTTTCCCCCCGCCAGTAGCCCTGGCGAGGCGGGAGTTTATTTACTTTTTGGGGTACAACATACGCCGCAGCTCTATGGCTTATGCGGCAAAGAAGGGGGCAGAACTTACTTACTAACTTATTTCTAAATTAACCTATGGATGAAGCCGGCACTTTGGCCGGCAACCTAAGATTAACACTAGTCTTTGTTCTTCTTCATGCTTTATAGTATTAGTTTTCTTGTTTTTTTTTTCTCATTCACACGCACATTCACACTAGATCACTAGACACACGCACTTTCATACGACACTATATACATCCTAAACACTATTTACACTATTTACACTATTTACGCTATTTACACTATGTGCGCCACGGCGCCGACTTTGCTCCAAGCGTCCGTGGCGGCTAGGCACAATGTGCCCTGGCAATTGTAACGGGCGGAGCCTCACTCATCCCGCTGGGAGCCTCACGCCGCTGCTCGCAGAGTTCTGCGAGAAGCTGCGGCGGTAGCGCCCGGAACGTGGAGGCCACTTGCTTGGGCCCTCTCGGCGCAAAATACGCCCGGTGGACCTCACAGTTCACTGCCCGGCCGGTTTCGCGCAAGAGCCGTCGTTGGGTCGGAACTGCCGCTCGAGCGATTCAGCAAAGACTTCGCTTTTTGCAGCGTCGTCCCACACATACACCGGTGCCGGAGGAGGTTGGCCGGGAAGCCTTGGGGTGTCCGCGTTGGTTTGGATGGGGTGATTTACTCCTGGTTGCCGCCCCAGCGCTTTGGATAAGCCCCATAGGCGTTTATCGTGGAGATTGCACTCTTCTATTGTACTTTTCCACCGAGCGTTTCTCTCGTCTCCCAGAGACGCACGGAATTCTCGGCTCAGCGCTCTCGCCCGCTCCCCGTCTGCGGGATCACCAAATCGGCGATGAAGCTTTACTGCTCTGCGGAGCGCTTGCAGTGTCCGTCTTTGCTCCTCTGTGAGCTCGGGACGAGAATCCGGCACGCGCGTCACTTTCGTGACCTTTTTGTAAACGGACATTACCGTGTCAGTGAACAAGTTCACCGCGGATTCTATATCCATGTTTGTCACCAGCGGTCTCTGCTCGAGCAAATCGCTCACTTGTGCTTGATAACCGACCCAGTCCGTGTCGCGCGTTGTTCGCATTCTTTGCTGGCGTACTTGCTTCAAGAGATACCACCACACATATTACCGGATTGTGATCGGAGTCCAGTTCGGGTAGTGACGACGGTACATCGCCGTCAACCCCTTTCGCGATCGCAAAATCGATAATACCTGGTCGCTTGCGCGTTCCGCGCTGGGCTGTCGGGAAATATGTGGGACTTTTCGGTGCGCATACACATACGCCCCGTCTCGTCGCTGCTAGAGTGGCTAGATTGGTGCCGTTCCTATTGGAACCTAAGCATCCCCATGACCGGTGTCTTGCATTGAAATCACCAAGTAGCAGAACCTTGGTGTCTAGCGCTAGAATTGCTTCAATCTCAGAGGCGTTGAGAGTTTGATCTGGGCAGTAGAGACACGACAAGGAGTCGTTTCTTTCCCACCCAGATGTGCGCTCCAACAGCTTCGAGTGATGTCAGCATTAGAGTCGAGAGGTTTGCCTGGAGCTGAGGGATGTCGCGGCGAATGCTCAATGCGACTCCATCTCCCAATCTGCCTTCGCGGTCTCTCCGGTATGTTGCGAATCCTTGAATTCGGAAGTCGCTCCGGGCGTTGAACCACGTCTCTTGTATCGCCATGATATCGAGATCATGCTTTCGAATGAACTCGCCTATTTGCTGGGCTTTATGCAGTGCGCTCCGCGCATTCCAGGTGCATGCACGCAGCGGCTGCATGCAGGTAGATTCTGGGCGTCTCCTAGTGGTTTGCGCCATCTTCAGGGAGAAGAACTGCCAGTTGTGCAAGCATTGCCAGAAACTGGCTTCTGGAGAACGCTGCGATTTGCGATTTGCGATTTGCATTATAAGAAGGTGCGTCATTTTATTATTTTTTACTGCCCCTTCACACATGGGTCTACTGTCTTGCACTCCAACGACGAAGTTCTGTTCGCGAACCTCCACCCGGCACTCACGCTCTAACGTCCGCACGCTCCCAACGGTCAATCTCGTGTTCGCACAGACGTACGCCGGCTCATCCAAGCTTTCACCTGGCCACCCGAACGATCCCCTGCCTGTACGTCGGTGGCTGGACCGTGAAGCTGGAGGGGGCAGGGAGGGGTTCCAGCGACCCGTGGCCTCCGCGGCGCCACGCCCGCGCCGGCTATTTATAACGGGCGTGTGTGGAAAGGCCGCTCTGCTTGCGCCTCAGCTACTGCCGCCGCTGAGGTCGGACCAGCCCAAATTCCAGCGCGGGAGAAAGGAAGCGAGTTAGAGAAGCAGGGAAACCGCTCTCCCCCCCCCAAAGAAAACATTTCTAATTATTTCACGGAATAGACATTTAAGAGGAACCGCGAAGAATATATTCTAAAAATTATCTTCATTGAAGCAGACATTTTTCAATTTTTTAAATTATTTTCATTTTTACTTATTTAAAATCGTTTTTCAACTACTAGCGTCATATAGCGATCACTGTAAGTAACATTGGGGGTAACGGCAGAGGAACTCGTATACGTACGCACACCCCCACATACACAAACATCAATGCCCCGGACAGGATTCGAACCGGCAACCCTTCAGGCACGAGGCAGGCTCTTCAGACTTTGAGACCTGGGCTATCCAGGGCGGCGAAGCATACATTGTGGTATAATTCGAAAGTTTGAGAGGATGTAGCAGTAGAAATGAATTTATTCAGAAGAAACTACAGAAATTAGAAACTGCGCAATGCCCAGTTAGTGTTATTACGAAAGTGTAAAGACATTATCGACAACATCGAAGGAAATTGTTCAATAAATACCGATAGTCATCATATTACAGTTATGAGAACAAAAGACAAAGACGACCTTTCACTAGTTCCCACTAAAGAGAAGGCACAGAGATTTAGCACTTCCGAGGAGAATGGAAAGCAGGAAACGGTGTGAGCAGCGCTATCTTTCTACATCGAATTTAGCACTTCCTGTTCCCATTCATTTTAATAAATATTTACATTGACACTAATACTTGGAAAAACGAAAAGTTGTCCGGAGTGTCTAGGGTGGACACTGCGCATACTAACTTAACATGAGTATTTATTCCGTGTCTTTCTTGTGCGTCCTGTTGTGGGAATTGGCTTCTTCTAAGAAAAACCCCGAAAGTCGATTAAAACTTCAAGTTGCTTCGTGAATTGTGGATAAGTGAATTTTGTTGTGACAGGATATCTCCATGAATTGTGAGTACGCAGTCTCGACACCAATTGAGAAATTACAAAACATGTGAGATTTATGTTTTTGATGGAATCTGCCGTCACACAAACGAGATAGTAAGTAAAGTACCACGTTCGGAGAAAGTGATAGGAAAAGCGATGTGATCGCGCATCTCAGCCAGCTTATGCTCGGGAAAGGCCAAGTCATCGTCTTATCTCCTAGCAAAGAAACAAGTATCCACACAGGTGCGGGTGCGCCCATGTCAAGTGACGGTGGTGCCTACGTGATGGTCGTTATCAAATGTCTTATCTTATTACAGAACGCTGAAATTTATTTAAGTTATTTTTAAACTCAACTTGTTTTATCTGAAGTATTCGATATATCTAACGTTTAGAAATTGATATAGTATAAGAAACAAATGAAACTTATTAGGCAGAAAAATGCTATTTGTTTTCATAGTACAGCTCACTATAGTTCATTGCTGCTAATAGGGACACCGAAAACATTAACAGAAGACGCCAATTGTTTATGTCAACCTTTTACAGAATCAAGATCCTTCGAGAATCGGATACTATTATCACAGAGGGATCGCCTTAATAGAATGCGTTTTCATATTAGCCATTAACAAGTTCATTGAGTAACACCACTAGAGTTAGCACTCAAAGTTGAGTCTTAAAACCTTTCCTCTGCCCGTGACCTTGATCTTGGCCCTCTGAACCCGGGGCTCTCACGTGCGGACCACGCCGTCACCGCCTGGAGAAACACGCTTGCCAACTCCCAGGGAATGAAGTAAGTTTTTGATTGATCTCTAATTAACTAGATAGACTAGACACGTTTTTTGTTATTTATGTATGTAAACGTGCATTTAGGTCTATAGCAATGAATCATCTAGAATATCTCTAAGTCCATGAAGATAAATATATTTTAGCTGTTACGAAGGTTAATATAGGAAATGATGGAGGATAAAATAATATAAAAGCGGACTTGACTTTTGGGCTTAGATTTTAATATAATGATTAAATCAATGAATTGATTTTGTCTTGCAACAGAACTGTATAATGTATTCCAGAATATAATTTATATAAAAGCTTGTTTTAGTTTAGAGAAAATAAAATACCAATTTTGAGAATTTCTACGTTGCTACGATATTACTTAAAATGATTAGAAAATTTATAATTTAGGTGATCATGTCAACATGATCATATATTTGTATGTATTTTTAGCAAAATAATATATGAACAGAGACTTCACTGCAATTTATCGTTGTTTTAAGGTCACCATAACAATATCTCAATTTGTGACTCAAATTTTATAAAAAAAACGTAAATTTTCTGATAAGTGGTTTTAGATTCGGCAGGCATTGCAGTAGCACCTGGGGACGTCTCCTTTCTTTACCGTGACTCGAAAATATAGTTTTCTTCGAAATTATCAGTCATATCTGCAGCTCCAATGCATTCGAAAGTCAGACCACATTGACAATAGAACCCATAGAAGTAGTTTTGCCACTGAGTATCAAGGGATAGTTCTGGAAAGTAATAATTATGCAATGTTTATTATGAAATTTTAAAACACAAAAATAATTTGTATGGCACGTCTCTTAAGAGTTTAAGGACTCGACCAGCTAGCTACCTCTCCTATCGCCTCGAAATGAACCTTCCAGCATTGTCTTTAGATTCTGACAGAGCACTAGGTACATAATACACACTATTCTAAAACGTGCCGTGTGGATGAAAACTTTCGAATTTTGAAATCATTCTGATATGTCGTTTTTGATCTCATTCTCGACATCATTATTAAATAAGAGAAGTATTTTACAATTTAATGTATTTGCGTCACATTTTCTCTTCCGAAATTTTTCAGGGAGATCTTGAGAGATAATAGCCTAAAAAAGACACGTTTTCAGCAACTTTTCAACGACATTTTCTCATCAACGTCTTCAATTTTCATTCAGAAAACTTCTATATGAAAAGATGACTTCTAGGCTGTCCGGGTGACGCCGCGTTGTTGGCAGATAACTCTCTGTAATAGTGTATAGTAATAGACGTGAGTTTTAATGAGCTGTATTTTTTTTCTTTTCACTTTAGAAAATTGCCGTTTAGTATAGAAATGCATTTATGTTATGACAAAAGAAATTGGTCCATTTTTCTATTGATCATTTTTTTTGTATTTTTCGTCGATTTCGACTAATAAGTCATTTCTTACCTTTCCCGTCATTTTTAATGCATTTTTCGCTGAGTTCATATAATTTAATATCATTTTAACGTACTATCTTCAAATACAATTTACGATTTGCAACAAATGTTATCTGCAGTATTCCTGAGAATCACCTATTTCTGGTAGCCTATTCGATTTCTTCGCCCAGAAATTGTAATGTCAGCCATTGTGAATGTGTAATCTATGGTGACGCCTAACAACGCCATTAGCGGTTCAGCCGATTTCAGGATAACTAAAGACAGAGATTTTCTGGTAAAGAACAGTTCAAACCAAAAGTTTGAAAGCTGAGTTCACGTGAAGTAGCCTCTATACATCAATAATGTATCCAACTGCTTGAATTGTTCATCCGAACTGGTTTTGTTAAGTTTTTACGTCATTTTGTTTTTTCTTTTAGGGCATTTTCAAAACATTTTAAGAGCAGTTTATTTATCACTATTGACGATGTTCTAGGTCATCAAATCCGCCCCCTAGTAATAGTATAGGGTAGATTTCAAGCAGCCATTACAGGCTAGCAGCTACAGGCTACTAGAAATAGAACAGAAACGTTCTACTAGTACATTACGTATTACATTTCTTTCAAATCATCGCAATTTCCAAATTCTGTATTTTACAGTACTAACTCGAGGAAACTTCTTGAAATACCACAGCGACTGTATTACCTCAAAGCCAGCATTATCAAGACTTCTGCAACGACCCTGACGGAGAGGTTCTAGGGTTTGAGTATCGGTGATGGCGGATTTGCTTCACTTGGATACCTACGTCGAAGTCGCCGCTCTCTCGAGGAGAATTCTAGTGTCTATCTTCTCTGATCGGTTTTTCGTGGTCGGAAAGGGGTTTGCAGTAAACTGAAATGCCCACACTTCCCATTGCCATTCTAAAGCGGTGGGAGCCTACCGAGGGTGTGACTAGACACACTGAGGATTTTCTCCTTTCAAATGCTTATTTTTATTTTAATAAATAGACACTAATATCAAAAAGTGCAGGTTCTTCCAGATTTACCTTTATTAAATGTTACACTGGTCTAGAATTTCTGGATTCCAGATAATCTTTATTTCACAATCGTCAAACTGAGATTAAACCTTGTTTCGACTGGTACGGTGCCCCGTTGGGAGATCGTTGGAGGGCGAAGTACCCTCTAGCCGACGTGTAGTTTGGCTCCCGATCTCTCCATTCAGCGGAGGAGGAACCCCGCCATCTGCTGGTATAATATTCACTACGCTAATGGGACTAATGGCCATATCAGTTGGAACGTCAATCCAGAAACTTCGATCAATCTGTGAACTACACATCCCCTCCTTTCCATCCTCTTCTTCCTCCAATAGCTTCACATCCCTTACATAACCGGTTTGAACATCATTGCAATAGAAGTTCATCTGAGACATGCTATTATATAATTTCCTGCTATTAAATATCGTTTTATTGTTGTAAATTACCGTAAGAGGACCCACAACGTCTTCATATTTCTGTCACGAATAGTTATCGTCTGAACGTTAGTCATCGAAGACGGGAGTCTCCAGATATTCATTTTCTGCTGCAGTGCTCCGAGAACGGTCAAATGCTAACTGTATTCGTCATCATTTGTGCTAGAAGGGCCGTTATCATGCAAATATATGATTTATGACACACAACTACAGTGACTTTAAATGTGAGGCGAGTGATGAAAATAATGGTAGTACACATGTCACAATATTGGAGAATTTGTGTTTCACTGAAAACTGAATTCTTTTCAGCTGAGTAATGAGACCTTCAATCTGCCGTTGGTATTCTTTAACCGCTTCACGAATCATTTATGCCAATGAGGGGGGGATAACACATCACAAAATATATCATATTGCGTGAGAATATTTTTAATCTGTGATGGAGATAAATAAATGTATCGGACAATTACAAATTGTTTATATATATATATATATATATATATATATATATATATATATATATATATATATAGGATACCTTCTGTCATGTGAGTTATCTGTAACACGTTTTTACTAGTATCTCACGTTATTTTGTAAATCAATTTCACTATATAACCGAAAAATGTGAATTTGGTGACGTCACAAAACAAAACATTGGAATTTACAAAATTATTCAATTTTAGTTTCTGTTGAAATTCCATAAATATTTGTTATGATGAAAGTGCGTCTTCTCCACTCAATGAAAACATTAAATTCCGCACCAGAGCCTACAATTATTTTCGAGTTCTTTGCACACATTATATTTTTTTGCGAATATAGTAATATTTCTAACGTTAACCCTGACGTTTTCTATGGAGTGCCCAAGGCAGCAACATTCTGTGAGAAAGAATGGGGTATTCTCGGAACCCTCTCCTCTGACGGTCGCCGGGTTCCTAGAAAATAAAGGAAGCAGTGCAAGAGCTACTTGGCCGTTGCCAATTTACAAAGTGGTTACAATGGAGCGTCTCTCGTTGCCAATAACTGCCATAGAGCAGCACAGGCTCCCCTCTCCCAAAAATAACGTCGTATTCTTAGATTGTCACCGAGCAATGGATCACAAAGGCCGAAAGAAAAGGAAAGACGTTTGTTACGTAATAACACACTAAATTAAAGTTATGAAGCAGATATCTCTTAAAACATAGAAGTTCCATGCTAAGTCAGAACACACTTCATTTCAAAGGGAACACCAATGAGTGAGAAAAAATGGTGTAGACGTAAGCTTCCGCGGCTCGAATCCATAAATTCTCGGCTATCCGGGAGACGCCGCGTCGTTGGCTGGGGTGCCACTGCCGTAGCCGAGAATTTTTGAGAAAAAATGGTGTACTAGAAAGTGTCTTGTGTTTTAGTGACACAATTGGCTGGTTTCCATTTCATTTTACTTCATTTCTTTATTGGTTGTCTTGTCATGCGTTGTGTATTCAAGAGTTTTATATTTCAGTTTTCGATTTATTAAGTTTTTTCTGTGTATATACAAAATTTACTTTACCAAAAATAATTAAAAATGAAAGCTATAACTGATAGATATTCGCATATTTTACTTTAAATTACTTGTTCGTAATATATCGTAGAGTATACGCTCAATTCGTATTTATGTAATTTTGGAAATTTTATCATTACAGAAATGCTGTACACGATGTTCACTACAATCTGGTGAAACAAAAACCATGCATTAATATTCATATATGATTCTTCCGAGTCGTAAAATAAAATAATTGCACCATTCATTACCATAGTTCTTTTTTCTAATCCCAATGTCATAAATTATATTACTTAAGTGAAGTCACCTTGATATTGTGAATAAAATGTGCACGTGAACATTCACGAAGTTATATAAACAAGTTCTAGATACTATGCAAGACGATTGTTATAATGCAAAGACCGTATATGAAAGTAAGCTGCAAAAGAAAATGATTTCATGCTTTTTCAAAATATTACGATATGTGGCAACTAAGGCATTTTGCCGTGGAGAGAACAGCGTGTCCCCTTCAGAGAATTAAAATGTTTTGCTTAAGATATATTACAATTTCTAAGATACTCTGTTAATTATTTTTATTCAACTGTAAAGAAAATATTCAAACTGTAAACAATACTATGTTAAGTAGTGTAGACATTTCTAAAACGATTAACCTTGATAATTTGCTATTTTATTTTTTAAGTGAATTATCCATTTGCAAAATTATTGAAAGGAAATGAAGTTATGTAAATTCAACATCTTGAAACACTTCATAAGTCTAACATGTGTGAAAATATTAATTTTGTATGAACATGCATGCGTACAAAACGTTACATACGTTTCATTAATACACACAAGAGCGTGCACAGTAGAAACAGAGGACCCATGGCCTCTCTGGAAATTTAGAAACGCAGAGCTGTTGCCCTATGCAATAAAACATTCTATTTCCATAAATATGATCAATTCCTGATTTTCCTCTTTCTTAACCTGATTCTTTGGGGAATTGATTTACAAAAATTTTGGGAAAATAATACGAAAGAAGTTGTCCAAACCATTTCGCAACCTTGCAAGTGGTGAGCATAAAATCAATTGTGTTTGTTATTGTTTCATTAAATTTGTAATTTCATCCGCCATGCAGTATGTATTACGTACTTTCTAGAAAAATATGTCATATGTAAATAAGAAAAAGTGGTCCCAGAGCGGCCCAGTAATATGATTGCGTCCCCCTCCTATTTTTGCGCAGACCCGTGTTGAAATATGCGAATATTTTTATGTATGTGTTCTGCATTCGTTTGGCATAGAAGCGTAGTGCTTGATGTGCCTCTCGGACATTTTCTGCAGAATTGAATAATAAGCCGAGCCCACGCCCGGGCTCTGGGCTCGGCTGCGTCGCGGCTGACGGCGGCGGCCGCCGTCACGCGCCGCGCGTTGCTGGCTCTCCGCCACCCGTGACGTCACGAGGCACAGCTCCACGCCCCTCCCCGCCCCTCCCCGCCACGCCCCCGCCAATGCCGGAAGCCACGCGCGCGCTCGCCGCTCCCCGCGCCAGACGAACCTCATTTCCCCTAGCTCGGCGTCCACCCGTGTCGCCACCACTCGCGTATCTACTGGAAGGAACTCTCCGGATTGGTTGTTAAACTTTATGAACGTTTATTAAACTCTATTGTTACAAAACGTGGAAGAAAACTCTATTCTTACAAAATACGAATGCAGAAAAAAGTAATCTCGTGATATTTTCAAATATCCTAAATAATAATCTCTTGTAAAAGCATACATAGTGACACGAAATAAAATCAAGAGATGTAAATTGATGATGGTGACCGCCATTCTCGCATGTCGAGAGTAAGCATGGGAGCTGCCTCACAACTGTATGTCGTTCTCAGGGAGTAAGTTTGCCTTTTTATCCTGTTGATAGGTGATGGTAAAGGTGGCTGAATAATTATGGGAATCAGACGTTGTTGTACGAGAAGCCACACTGGTAAAAAAAGCTAGCCTTCTACAAGACTCGATCCCATTGCTTTTCTCGGATGCAAGTACGTAGACGCCGTTCCTAGTTCCTGCGCGACCGAGGCAAATAACTGCATAACTTATTTTGGTGTCAAAATAATTCACTATTCCCCCCCTCCTATTATATGACCGGTTTCTCCGCTGTCACTTCTCGTGTAATTCGCGCAGCACGGCGACTCAACTTCCTGTCTCACGGTGCTCCTTGGTTGAAATCCGTCGCTGCTGGTAGTGCGCGCGCGGGAGACAGGTAATGCGAGGCGAGGCAGCCCAGAGAGGCGGAAGTCGCGTTTGCAAGAGCAACCGCCGCTGTCGATGAGGTCCTCCACTCACGGGATGAGAGGGGTCACTGTGAATTTCTAAAAACTCATATATAGTAAAATTGGTTGAGTATCGAGCATAGGCGCATTACTACAGTCTCAGAGAAATGACATGTTTATTCTTCCAATTGTATAATCTGGTTGAAGAGCAGGTTTTCACGCATGCGCGTCGTGCGTAATGGAGGTCTCGCCTCGTAAGGCACCGATCACTACTGTTACAAGTTCGCTCGGAGTTGATAATTAGTTCGTGTAACTCACCTTGGTAGTAAATAGTTTTCGTAGTGAGAAGAATAGGTTTCTACTATGCACACTCAGACTACTCTTTCCTACCAGAAATGTAGACGTCTTTTTCAAACACTCCCTTTGCTTGTGCAGACCTTATTGCTCAAAATTTCAAGTACGTTTAAGTGTGAGGAGAAATTTCATTTTTGGAGGAACTCACGTATGAAATTGTAGAAAAATTAACATCTCACAAAGTATAAATTTTCGTATTATTGTAGAAATGCATAATCAAATTCCTATAAACAGAAGCTCAGTAGAAATTCATCTAATTCGGGTTACAATGGGCTGTAAAACTTCAGGAGCGTAGGTTGTATTGTAGATGGCGATTAAGTTACTCAGTTTGGGTTGTGGATTCCGAATCTTAGAGCCAAACTCTACTTGTGACATTTAAGGCTCTAAATAATGCAATCAACTTGAGAGAAATTTTGTACAATTGCATAAATATTTTCAGTATTAATAAGTTCAAAATGTCAAAATTCAATTTTTAAACAAATTCACACAATTTTTTTTTAATGTCGAGGAAAAAATAATAGTTATTGACTCAATATTTCTAAATCACTGACAGAAAGTTTGGGAGACATCCGTCCTCATATTAAGAGTAATTTGGAACTGAAGGATGGGGGCAAAAACTGATAACCTACAATTCATTAGTTATGAGGAAATTACAAAAACGACAATTGTAGGAGCGAAACGCAGATACGTGCCTTATCAGCGAGTGAATTTGCGATTGAATGAGAGTTTAAAATTACTTGGTTCTGCTGATTCAAAATAAGAATAGTCTGTATATTAAAAAAAATTATGGAATAAAAACTTAATGCATGTAAAACTGTAGGGTATATTATCGTGTCATGAATTTTTTAATGAGTTATCAGTAAAAATGTCTCAAAAGAAAATACTTTGGTTGTTTTATGGAAAGACGTGATTACAGTTCGAAAGTCGAAGTTAACTTTCATAATATTCCATGTCATCTGTTGCGTGACACAGTTGTTGCAAAAGATATTAGCTTAATCTTCGTTTACCGAAGCTGCTATGATATTTATGTGATCGCAACAAAAAAGTTACATATTTATTCCAAACGATATCAAAGGTCTCTGAGGAACCTCACAACTCGAAAAAGTCGAATGAGATACTACAAAGTATTAATATCTTAGTGTCTCAATCTTCGCCTTTTTTCTCCTTCTTTTCGAGAAGTGGCCAAGGGCCAGTCGTGAACGTCAAACGCTTTAGAGCGTATCATTATGATGTAAGAGGCTTCGATTCAAATGTGATCGAACTGTGCGTTTCAAGGCCATTGGCAGTACTGCCATCAGAACACACAGATCCAAATATTTCGACAAGAGTTTTATTAACTTTTCCGAATTGAAGAAAATTCTTGTTTCAAGATTTTTTAATATTTGCTGTTTTCATATTTTTATATGAAATTATTATATAATATAATGATATAAGATTAATTTGATAAATTTAGTGATTATGATTAATTTATATGAATACATTATAATATTTTAATCATATATTTAACACATAAAATACGTACTGTTATTATTATAAAACTCACATAGGCCATCATGGTATCAGCAAAATGCCATTTTAAATACATTTTCGTTTGTTTCCAATAACTAACATCCTGGTGATTCAAAAACAAGTTAAAACTTTTAAATAAATTTAAAATTCAGTTGTAATCAAAGTGTTAATTTTTACATTTAGTTAAGGAAAAAGGAACTATTAAAACGATTGTAGGTATACCAGAGGAAACAATAGAATACACAATAACTTAATTTCTCCTGATCTCTCCAACATTCGAAGGTTTTAACCCACACATGTATATAGAGACATTGGACTAGAGTCCATAAAGCCGTATGACTCGTCATTCCCTCGTGTCTAGAACACAAAAGAGTTTTTACTAAATCGCAGACTATGACCTAAGGTAACAGTCCACGTTTGAAAAAAAATTGGGAGGTAGTTCCTAAAGTGTTGCAAATTTAACTACAATGATTATCAAGTTCTCTTTCAGAATAAAACATTTTATCTTTATTTTGAAAAGTTCACATGCAACAGCAACCTGGGGTGTTAGACTTGTTTCCAACGACGAGGTGTTAGACATGTTTCTGTGATCCTAACTTTCATTGCATCTATTTTTCGGCCATGAAAAAATGGGAATTATGTTGATCGTGTTATGGAATACAGGCGTTCGCAGCCTAAAACAACAAGGGAGCCAACCATATTTACACAAGACATTTTACTAGTACATAAAAACTATACTACAAAGAGTATTAAATTATAACTTTCGTGACTGCCATTAACAAATACAAATGTATTTTTGTTGTACTATTTACGGGATTGCCAGACCTGGGCCCTCTTCCTCATATGTCGTATAACAAATTCCTTAATTTACTGGTTTGGCAAATTAATCTAATTTATTGTAAAAAAATATTGCAATTAATTATACTATGTTTGTTATAATTTTTAACATGCTGTTACTAATATATAAAATGAAAGTGGTCGCTAAGGACCTCAGCTGATTCTAAAGCGACCTAAACGATATACATTTTTCAAACATCCCTGATTGTCAATTTAAAAATGGGAAAATAAGGGATTGAAACTATTTACGAAAAAAATGTTTTAACACGTACTGTAATGCGGCCCCTACAAAAATATTTAGGGGGATAGTTTTCCCCCCTGCGGACGCCTATGAATATTAATATATGTTGAAGCAACAACTCTCCATCTCATAGAAAATACCCATAGCACATCATCTGTAGGTTACTTCTCTTCGAACATTGATCTCCAGGGGTGATCGTTGTGTGGAGTGCGTGGTGTTCGTAGTGGTGATGAGTGCTATTCTCGCTTTCCAAGCGCAGGTGTGCAAGGAGACTCATGCCTTTCGTTTTCTGAACAGACCCCAACGGCGGCTTGCTATTATCTTTTTGGATGGATAATGGTGGGGTAATTTTTGGATAAGAATGATTATGGTGACATAAGGTTCAGAGGTGATTCGTGGTGGTATGGAGGTGGTGGTGAGAAGTCGATCACGCCGTGATCACAAGCTAAAAACATCTTCTTCTTACCCCGAACTCGACCGCAAGGGCGGACTTCCTCCCAAGCAGATGCCTAGGGGCCCCACCTCAAAGGGGGCCGTAGGTGGTAGAAAAAAATCTAATGGGACCTCAATAAATTTTCAAATGAATTGTTAGTTCATATAAAAATAATTTTTTAAATATTTTACTAGTACACTTTATTAAATAAATTAATTTAATTCAGACTTTACATTACTTGAATGACTGGAATATTAATTAAAAGTGAAAATTATTAAACAGAATTATATATCAAGTAATAACATTGCTTGCGCCAAAAGTTTTCTAAACCTGGCAGAGAGGATTGCGGAGGAAATCGTCTCCTGCCCCCAACGCGCCCGCGTATCAACGGAAAACAAATTCGATGTGGGGTTCTGCGTGTATCCCAGAACGCGCGAACGCCTTTCTCCATGTGTTTTTTTCGTTGTTCAATCAGTAAAGAGGAGGGATGTTTTGATTCCCTAGAGGCTCTAGTAGGTGTAGATGTCCGGCCTTGTAAACCCGCAGTCTCCGACTGCATGTACTTGGCAGCTACCTCTGCGCCATGCCGGCAGACCTTTATCAAACACAGAAACGGAAAGCCGCCCTACGTCTCTGATTTCCCACGCAATACATACAGGCGCCCGTCACGCCGCGAAAGAGCTCTCCAGCCCCAACCCTGGCGTTTCCCTGTTAATGTGAGGTTTGTTTTCTCGTGGCTTCTGTGCGTCAGGTTTTCCTACGCGGTGTCAAACTCCCCAGCTTCTCTTCCGCTTTATTTAAAGCTTGTTTTCCGTTTGCACAGGAGCAACCTTATCTATAGGGACTAGTACAGTTGGTTAGTTTCTTTTTGGCATATCATTAGTTGTATAAATTGTGTATAGAATCATTTCATTATCTTCGATTAACTATATTCTGTGGGGGTAGAAATGCGGAAAAAGTCAATTATTATATTCATTATATTAAACTAATATGTACGAAATAAAGTAAAACAAAAAATTATGTCCAAAGTAGCTTTTTGATTAACATGTTAACATGCACGTTCTGCCAAACCGGTGCATATTTAGATATTTTGATGAAATATTGAAATGAAGTCATGTCTGAAGTCGACAACGCTGTCCGACGTCGGCTGTCGCAAATAAAATTCGGTTGACAAGGATGACTATCTTTCTTTGATCTGTAGCTACTAGAAACTCCAAGAAAGGACAATTGATTAGAATTTTGCCATTTTGTTTCGCTAGATCATGAAACCGAAGTACTGGTATTGCTATTGAAATTTAACATCGTCAGTGAAACACATTCGAGAGTTAGATAGGGAAGTTGATCGGTCGAGTTGCATGAAGCGCTGCGTGTCCTAGTCTGGGAGCACGGCTCGCGGTAGTTTGCGTGCGTCGGACGTGCCGAGAAAAGTTCAACAAGCTTTCACTATGCAAGTGATTTTGCATGTGCGGGAGATAAGTCATGGAAATAATAAAAGAATTGTCAGCGAGGCGCAATATACACAGAAAGAAGTGCGTGTGACCTTCTGTGTTCGCAAGAACGTGCTCTCAAGTAAGGACAGTTTTTGCTTTCACCCATACTACATATGTAGCATAGATGAAGTTATATAATGCTGAAGCAAAAAGCGGCGATTTTTCGTCAGAAAAATGTCTATTGTAGGTCCCTGATACCGAAGAAGTGAATAATTCTTGTTCCTGTATTTTTTTTGAAATGGCTCTTTTGTCAGTAATTATGGACGTTTTTATAATTATTACATTTGTGATTCGAAGTGCTTCAAATAATTTCTGCTGTAGGTTCTCGGAAACTCAAAAGTTTTCTGTAAAAATGGCTAAATATAGGGCCTTTGCAGAAACTCTCATCGACATTTTCTTTTAAAAAAAAGGCTCCATTTTTTTCATTGAAAATTTGTATATATGAACAGATATACTCTTCTATAATATCTTTAAAGTCAAATATCAGTTCTACTATTAGGGGAGAGAAAAATTGAGAAAATATAAAAAAATGTATATTAGGCGTCGAGATGGAGCTGAGAAGAAAAATACCGAGAAGCTAATATAGACTAAAGAGTGTGAAGAAGTCTGCGCCATTCTGTAGCACTACTAGTTTATAATAATTTTTGTATTTTTATTTATCAACATTAAATGTTCCTGTTCATGCCCGAAATATTTTCAATGCGTAATCGACTAAAGTAATTCGTTGCTATGAGAATTATTGGTATAAAAAAGGATAAAAGTTGTGAAAATACAATATGTGTCAGTGTATATAAAATAAACCGGAACTTATCCAAGTATTCTTCTTCTTTTTAAGAGACCCATTAGTGAAATCCGAAGCATAATCGACAATGTATCCTCTGCGAGATGCCTGAAGAAGAAAGGCACCTTCTCAACCACACTTTGAAATATAATTGTGAACTCCCATTTTTTTTGTTTTAAACTCAGTATTTTTTTACTATAATAAGAAACATCACGTTATATTGCCTATGTCTGTCAAAATGTGCGAGAATCATTGTGAATTAATTCTAGAAACTGATGACTTAAGCAAAAAAGAATTATAATTTGAAATCATTTATGACAAATTTATTTTTAATTGAGTTACGTTCTCTGTCATTTTCAAAGGGCAAGGAAACTCTAAAACGCATTATTTGCTACAAAATTTATAAGTGAGTTTCACCTTGAAAGTAAACCAATAAATTCTAACAGACCACATATCGACATTGCAGACGACATACCTTGTAAATTGTTATGAACTGTTCTTCTTTGAGTGAAAGCCTTTAGTATTGCTTGGTCAAAGATAAAATGTTATTACAAGTGTCTATAAATCGGTTTCCTTGTGTTTTACGGTTACCTTGATGAACTTTTTTTTTTTGAGAAAAAATCGTCTAAATATATTTGTTGATTTTACTAAAAAATGAATTTTGATATGTGTGACTTTCCTTGTGTACTGACTTATTCTTTTAGCTTATCTGTTGTAGATATAATATACCACTGTATTTCATGCCTCTGGACAAGAAATAAATTATTTCTAAAGGATACGTTATGTATATCTGTGAAACTAAATTGAGGATTCAGGTACTACGAATTCAAGATATACATTCAAGATAATAAGTTCACCAATCCATCTTAGGATTGAAATATCAGTGATGAGTTAACGTTCGAGAAGTAGGACACATTTCTCAATAGTTTAGATAAATGAAGGGAATCTTTATCACAACCTACAAAATTTTCGCTCTGCAATCCGCGTTCTTACTATATATGTTACTATACTATACAATTGTCTTACTGTATATGACGTATATTGTAATTTCATGAATGACTATTTTAACGTTTGAGAATTCGTTTTGAGGGTTAAGAAATTTGCAAAATATAAAATAATAAAATTTTCATTTCAGTTTTCTATAATTAGTCGAAAGATGTTATAAACCTTCAGTTCATTTCAGTTTTCTATAATTAGTCGAAAGATGTTATAAACCTACTTCATAATCTTCGTGATAACTGTATGATGACATTCTTTAGTACAATTTTTAAAACTAATACTATAATCTTATTTAACATCAGCGATAAAATAAACAAAGTTTAAAACTGTTCTGTCCCTGATTTAAGCATTAAATCTTTAATAAACTTAAATAATTTCAGAGGTGCAAACGTGCTTTAAATTACGTATCTTTTGAAATGTTTTAATTAGAAAATGTATGTAAGAACTTTCCCAAACTCCCACTTCGTTCAAACATACCATATTTTTCGCGAGTATTGTAGACACACTCACTGTCACTAAATTACTTCTTAGAAAGCTTGTTGGTTTAACTGTCACCTAACCTATAGAGAGAATAAATTCCGTGGTGGTAGCAGATATCTTGTGATAATCCATGGTATTGGAATGAAATAATCTCCACAAAAGTTTAACTTTTGTGGAGATTATTTCATTCCAATACTATAGAGAGAAATCGGGAATCAATAATAATAATAATAATAATAATAATAATAATAATAATAATAATAATAATAATTACTATTATTATTATGAACATGATTAAATAAAGAGATATTTAGCAGATTTACGAATGCTCCTATACTTCCACATAACAGGGGGTTTTTGTTTGCTGGAGGACTGTGAGGTATCCGAGTCATTGTCCTGCAATAAATTGAAATCCGATTTCTTTTCGTACACACACTATGCACAAGGCTACTTCCATATGAGTCAACTTCAATATTTTATTCCACTAACAAAAGAATATTTCGGGAATTTTTGGGTGCGATTTTACTGTCTCCTTTCATTTCCTTCCACAAACGATTGGAGACCGAAACAATGTTGACCCTCTCACTAGAACTAGATCATACTAGTGTGTGGAAAGTGTGAAAATAAGATTTATCCACTTTTTTTTACCAAGACCCGACATTAAGAGTTTTTCTGTCGAAAAATCGCTGTTTTCCGACATTTTCTCTTTTTACGAAGGCGAGAAAGTAAACGAAACTACTTGCTCATTGAAATTTGAAATTTGGCAACTTTGTAACCTAAAACTATTACACGTCATCCACATCACTTGCACTGTTACCGATATTTTTCGAATGTACAATCTGTAAATATCGTTCTCCAACTCCAACAAGTAGGAGTGAGTGAGGCAGGTGCGTTTGGCTCCGTGCATAACCTGCCTGCGGCTGCTGGGTCAGCTGAGCTGGCCGGCTGCGTCAACTCACTGTTGTGTGTGTGTGGTGGTCCCCGGGTGTCGCGCGTCCCTCGCTGTGGTCCGCTGGCGGCGGTGGTTGCTGGGCTGCGCTTAGGGGCGAAGGCGAAGGCGATAGCGGCTACTGAGCGCCACACCTCGCGCTCGCTTCTTATACTTGGTACATATCGCAAAGGTCGGAGGCGGCGGGGACGACGGCGACGGCGGGGACGGCGGACGGCGGCTCGCGGGCGGGCGATTCGTCAGCGTAGATAACGCCCGCGCCCCGCCCCGCCCCGCCCCGCGCCCTCGGGGCCATCGCCGCGCCGCCCGCCGGACGATCTTTGGTCGCAGCCTCGGGCACCGCCCCCCCCCCCCCCCTGCGATCGCTAAGGAAAGAGTGAGGGCTGGCCGCGTGAAGATGTTTCCACGTTTCTCTTCCAGTACGCCGAGGGTTTCCCGCCTCATCTCCCGACCCCGCCGCGCCCGCGACGCCACGCCCCCACGCCCCGTAGGCATCTTGTGTGCGGAGGTCCATTGCGTCGTGTGCGTTGAGTTGACGTTGCTGCGCCGAGAGGGACGTGGCCAAGGAGGTCATTTCTGCTGAGAGGTGCGAGCGGTTGAGGAGGCGGCGGAAGCCGGAGGCAGCGAATGACTCAGTCGAGTTTGGGAAAAAAAATAACAGACGCAATTTTCTTTACTGGTTCAAAGAACCTGTAGAACCCTTAATGTTACTTAGACCTGCATACGAGTCTATATCAATTTCTAAGTCTTACGAATTCCTTGTTCGGAAATTCAAAGTTAAACTTTTTATTTGGTACTCGCGTGTTGCTTCGTTCAAGTCTCCACATGTTCGGGCACACAATTACAAGAATGTTGATGGTATATGGATTTGGTTGCAAAAGGGTATTTTAATCAAACGCTTAACGACTTAGTTTATTACAACAATTAAAAAATAGAATGAAAACGGGATGCTGGGAATATAAAACCGAGAAAATCCGTTCCAACAGGTCCGAATGAGAAACATTTCTCCGGACCAATTTCTATCTTTTTATCAGTGTTGTCAGTCTCAGTAGTGGTCGCGGCACTGCTCCTTCACTTTTCACTGCAGCTTTGCTTGCTGTATTACGCCCATGTGCTGTGAACTTGTTGGTGTACGAGGGCGGAAAAAATGGAACTTTACATTTCGGACGATTTTCGCTAGGGGTACCATTTCACGTATAACCCATTGAATTAAATTGGTAGTGTCAAACTGTGATACCCGCATCCCCAGATATGCACGATAAGCATACATAAACAACTTCCTTGCGATGACGTAAAGAAGAAAATAACTTCTAGATTGGAAAGTTAATGCTTTCTTTCTCGTTCTTGGAATTAGTTACCACGCTTAATTATTTGAGAATTATGTCAAATTACGCCAAGGCATGGTCATATTTGTGATTGTCCCTTCACACCTCTCTATTCATTATTCAAGATAACGTGAAGCATGGTCATAAATGGCATATACGATAATAATAATAATAATAATAATAATAATAATAATAATAATAATAATAATAATAATAATAATAATAATAATATTTGAAACCTGTTGGTTGGGAGATTTTATCATTTTATACTATTTTCGTCATTTGTGATATAAATGCTTAGTACATCCAGTTTATGTACCAAAGTAAACCTGTAAATTCCTGTTGTCTCAAACATAACATAGGAGTCAACTCGTAAGAAATTACTAGCAAAGTGGATTTATGAAAATATCATTTCAAACGATTTATTGTCTTATCGCCGACTGTCGCGAGTTATTGATACATTATTAACGAGCGTTTCGTTTGACGTACTTCAGAGGTGCTAGCAACGCATCGCATTGCGTCAGTGGCGCTTCAGCAGCTCATCGTCGGCCGCTGCCCTGACACCGGCGACCTGTTGCTGTTGTTACTAGTTCAAGAAGCGTGAAAAAGCATCCATATAAAATAACAACAACAAGAAATACTTTTGCATCGTTTGCGACGAGAATTTCACAGCATTTCTGCAAAAAGATGTGTGTCATTACAGAGCATGGACTCAAGACACTATCATTCATAAAGTGGCAAATGGAAAGGTGATTCTAACGTTTCGGATTTTGTTTTTAAAACAGTACTTTACTATTTAAATAAATAAACAATGTGCGGTATCAAAGTTTTTTGGGCAAAAGTTTGGGACCAGATAAGAATTTTAATACCGGACAACATCTTTTATTTATTTAATTATTAGAATTATGCAACCATAAAGATTGTCCCTACAAAGATCTCCAATTCCTGAAGTCAAGAGGATTAAAGACGATGTAGAAAAAATATTAAGTATCCATTCTCGTTTGTTTTCATAATATGGATCTATTGGGTTGACACACACGCTATCTTGAACTTACAAATAATGATTTCCACATATGCAAATTACAATTGTGGCCTGAGTTGAATACGTTTAAGAATTAAATTTCATATCAATCCCAACGCAAATATTAAGAAAATATCTCTATTTTTCGTCCATATCCACCTGTTAGTTTAGGTCCCAACAAGTCCCAACTGGTTGCTACGCTCAACTCTAGGCGAATGCCGGAGCAGTGTCCTAACAAACGGACCACGGACAGCGGGCGATCTTTCCTTCCTATTCCTTAGCCTATCCTCACCCCTTCCTCAAACTTCTACGCACTTCTCATGCCGGGACACCAGTCTGGAGCTTAGAGCTTGTTCCGGTTGATACCCCGCTGATGGGAGATACCTAGTTGGCAAGAAAACGAGTAGCAGAGGGGTAGATCGGAGTCGGATCTCGCGACCTAGCAGATCACCACCAACAACACCCCCACCACCACCACCTCTTGCGATAAAAAATCATGCACTGCACTTACGGGACTAATGATCTTAGTGGTTGACGCCCCCCGGAATCACTGTCAATCTATCAAATTCAATGTAGCTGGTAAACCGGTAAGTCGACGCTTGAAGCGGCTTGAGCTGTAGGACGTTAGGTTGCCTCTACAAGGTGCTGACCACTTGACTTGAAAAATATTTTCTCTTCTGCGCATTTTGTGCAGCAAAATTTCTTCGTATCAAAATACCATTAGATTTTTTAATTGAACATAGGTTTATAGTACAGTATTCTAAATTTAATTATCAAAATCTCATACCAAAAAAACATAAATATTTTGTTGAATAATGAAAGACAACATTTCTTTAAGTCCGACGGCTGTTAGACATTGAAATTGATTTTGAGGCATTTTCTGAACAAAATAGTATTCATTGACTATTATTTGTTAAATAATGTCTAAAGTGAGTATTAAGAGAAACACGTCTTACGTCCTCCGCCAAAGTAATTTTCCTTTGGGAACATGCAATACGTCGCGAGGAGGGCCTGAAAAAAGATTGAGTGAGAGATTCGAAGAGGAAAGGGGGCTTATGGGAGAACACGTGAGGTGAGCGTGGTCCCCGCATGGCCGCCACTTTTGAGCTCAGGAAGCAGCGAGATCAAATTCCCGCTTTGCATCCTTGATGCCAGAGAACGTTTACTCAACGCAGCAGCAACTGAGAAATGCTAACGTTGATAGTTCTCCGTTTGAAAATCACCCAAATCGTAGATTTAAAAAAATGTTGTCATATTAGATGTTTAGTCATGTCATGAATTAGAACGAATATTGTTTGTTTAGTTTTGTCTATTTAGTAATGTTTTCGAGTACTCAGTGTATTGTTAGGAGTATTCACAAAATGTTGACACTACACGCTACAGTAATATAGCAACGCTTAACTATTCCTGGAATTCTTGAACTCAACCCATCTGTCTTTTTTTAAATTGTTTTAAATTTTTTTAAATTGTTAAACTTGGGTAAATATATAAATTTAGTATCTTTCCACCAGATTTTACTTGGATCCAATTTATTTGGTAAACATTTTTGTTGATATTGATACAATATAACTGGAATATGAAAAATGTTTTGCGCTCCAATTACATCGTAATAAGAAATTAATTCTGGTTTTCAATTATAAAACTAAATAAAGAGACATTTTTGTGTTTTGTAGGAACAGTTTTCAATGAAACGCGTCCTACTTATTTTTCATTCGTCATATTTCATTCTAATACCCGCAGGTTACCAACGACCTCAACACCAGATGATGTCTAGTGTTCTGAACGTAAAAGAAAGCAAATGTGTACATAAGTAAAACCTCGCCGAGCCTACGAACATGCTATATTTGGGGCGACAATGCAATATGTTTATAGAACTACGTCATAGCGAAGAGGCTCTGTCAAGTTCAGTCATCGTCCTAAGTTTCAGAAGCAATGGACTAATGCTGACGCTGCTTGTTCGAAGTGCTATCAACCTTGCAGAAGAGATTTTGATCCACGAATTTGTATACTATATTTTAATTGGATAAAGTGACATTTCTCTTTGCAATGATGGCAGTGATGTTGGCTCCCTACGCTGTCAACGGTGGGATCAGCAACTGTGGCAGCAAAGTCCGCACCTGAGATGCTGAGGCAAGCATTTCATCATGCGTCATGGCATCCCCTGAGGACAATCGTTCCATCTCAGCATTCAGTCCAGAACTCGTCATCCAAACGTAACTATGCCTCTTTGATACGATTGAAACGGTGTCATCGTCATCACCATCTTCCAATCCAAGCATTAGTCTGTCTATTGCAATTGAGCTCTCTCAATCACAATAAATATTGAATATAGAATATAGTATAAATTGGGTATTTTTGACAATAATGAGAAACAAAATACTATTCTGGATCTCCTTTAAATTCTGTGGCAAACCAAGAGTTTGTTTTGTTCTTAGCATCTGCTCTATCATATCCTTTTATTTACTTTGATGATTGAACTAGCATTCTGAGGTATATCAGTGATGAACTTATTAAATTGTTTGCAAACTCCTCGTAGAATACAAGTACCAGGAAAGAAAAGCTTCGGCGGGAAGTATCAATAATCTGTTCCTTAACTGTCTCAAGTTCCACATCCATTTGGGTGGAGAAATAAAGGAAAATCTTAGAAACAACAATATCTTCATTTTATCACCTACTACGCAGTATTTACGAGGTAAGAAGAAGTTTTGTAATGCAGCAGTGGAACGTGTCGATATTTCATAAAAACAACTCGTATTAAAAGGCTCTGATATCGGAAATGTGGATAAATCTTGCTCCTCTAAGTAGTAAATTATTTCTTTTAACTCATTGTGATTCTGAGTCCGAATCCACGTTTTGTGGGTCCTTGAAACATAAAAAATGGTGTACGGCAAAATGTCTGTTCGTCCATCACTCTGTACTGAAGACAAGCTTCTAGACCGTTCAGGTTCCGTTCAGAATGGCAAATGTTACAAATAATGGGAGAAAGTTGAGTTGTTGTAGCACTACACTTTAAAACGTCTTGCTGATTTTGATAGATGCCATTTTAAATTTACGTTATCCTTTTTTTCTTCTTCTAAAGAAAACAAGGTGTCTGTTTCATCTGTAATTTTCTGGGGTTAAATCTGGAATGGCTGAATAGATTTGGATGGGTTTTCACAAAGAGATAGATTGTGGTCGGGCATAAATTACACTACACTACAATTGTTTTTTCCATACAAATCTAACATTTTCCCCAACATTAATAAAATTGCATGCAAGAGATATTCAAACAAGGGAAATGTTACTACCTACAATATATTTCATAAAAATACCCTTATATGCCTTCCCTTTCCCTTATTTCTAATTGAAGAACCGAAAAGATTTAATTGGGCTTCGAGGAACATACTTCGACGACGTCGTGTGTAAGAGATAGCATGTTTACCCCTAGGTATTACGTGCACCTCTCATCGTGACCTTTATCCAAGGGTGCTTGGTTTCATGCCAGGGGGGTTACTTCCCCAAATCGGGCATTTTGGCATATAGCTCTTTTCCTCAACATCTTCAAGTCGTACCAAGTTACGCTTTGAATCTGACATCCAGATTCGCCGGAACGCAACGCCCTTCCCCAATTGAGCCTGGGTAGGGATGCCTTGCCTGGTTGAGGGAATCCGCGCTAGCCGACTGTAGGTCGGCGCCGGACATCCAGCGGGGAAAGATCACCGCCACATCTCGGGGAAAACATGCACTACACTTACGAGACTAGTTATCTCTGTAATTGACGCGCCCGCAATTACTAACAACCAACCAACCAAAATCTGCATTTTTGCTGCCGCAATCCACTAGTTTGCTATAAAGACTAATAAATAGATTTAATTATCGAAATATCATATCGGTCAACGTCATCGCAGGCTAGCATAATCGATATCATTTCATCATTTTAAAGATTATTCAGAAATACCTCGATTTTCTCTTTGTACCGTTGCTTTTTCTTTCCTTCAAGTTTTTCTTTACATAAATTATTCTCGTTTTCCATGATTTTGTATATTTCTTCTTCTTCTAATCAATTTGTTTCTTACTGGATATCTATAAGATGAAGAAATGTTGATCTCCAGACGTATCACAATAAAAGAGAATGTTTTAGACCTTTGATAAGAAATGATAACGACGAAGTCTACGAAGCTGAAGTCCATTTGGTTATGTGGCACGTGAAGGACTATCAAGGACACATCAGGTTGTTGACACCGTCACGTAGACGATGGGGTGGGTATTCTCCTTCGAGGGTGTCACGGACACAAAAGACGTGGGATGTGAGTATGACGTCGCGTCACAATCGTTGAGTAAGTATTTTCTCATCGGGCAACAAGAACCTTCCTCTTTCCATTATGTACCGCGACCCACTCAATGACGACAATCAGGAAACTCGCTTATTAAATGGCTTTTACGCATGATACCTCTGTCCACTTTTCCTTCATTTCAGAAAGGAAATTTCCTATAAAAGATAGGTCTACCCATAACTGAATATAGAGGCTGCACTATGAAACTAATCGTCCTCCAGCAAAACATACTATGTTTTATTTTTAAGGGTCCCGCTATTTTATATTATTACATAAACATGCAAAAGTGCATTCAATTAGCAAAAAATATTTTTTGCACCGAGGGGCATCAACTGATGTCACTAGAGTCCCTCTGACCGAGAGATCCTATGTTCGAGTACCGACGGAAGAAGGATTTTAGACACTAGCTTATCAGCTGTGTCGAATTCAGTCGCTGTATGGAGAATTCTAGCGGCCGGTAGTTTTCCATGGTTTCTCCTATCAACTCCAGCCGGATGCCGGGGCTATACCCTACTAAACGGACCACAGACCGCTCGCGATCTTTCCTACCTATTCCTTGTCCTACCCTCTCCCCTTACACACACACTTATACTGACACACACTACACAAGCACACATGCCGGGAGACCGGTCGGGAGCTTAGGGCTTGTACTGGCTAGGGCGGTGCCCCGCCGGTGGGAGATACCTGGGTGGGCAAAACTCCGCTAGCAGACGGTAGGTCGGCGCCGAATCTCAAAATGCAGCGAGGGAAAGATCACCGCCCCCTCCCGCACAAAAGCATGCACTACACGCACGGGACTAATGACCCTGGTGGTTGACATGCCCGGAATCTCTAAAACAAACAATCAAACAATCGGAAATTTAGAGAATTCAAGAAAATTTAGACCCGCTCCTTTCTTTTAAGAATCTCTTCTTCTATCCTTGGGGGAAAAATTTTAAGAAAACATTTGAAGCGTTTTTTTTAGAAAAAAAAAAGTTGTTTTAATTGTCTACATATATTTCGTAAAAAGTGACGAATAGCGAGAGATGTGAACGAAAGAAATATGATGTTCTTATTCTCCATAAGTGATGAAATGAGGGATATTTACAAATTCTGGAATATACAATTACTACTCTTTATAAACTCGTAATTAAACAAGTTTCTGCAAATGCAATAGAAAGTGTTTATGTGTATGTAGTAGTGGACTATTGTCAAATATCCTGCTATCCACCTTAACTTAAAAACATAATGCATCACTTAAAATTATAATCACTGAAAAGTTTTTGTAATTGGGAAACATGTGACTGACGATTGCTTTACATTGCGTTTATTTATACTAAAGAACCCGTGCGAGAACTCTCGCATGTTAAAATTCACTCTCTTTTCTATCCTTGAATTTCCATATTAAGGAGGAAAGTTGTTAACAAAACGTGTTTATTTGTTTAAAATATATGGGTAATTCCACGTCAACTCCACATTGCATCACACCAACCCATCTCAGATCGAAAAATTAAAGTTATTTTCTTATTTCTTATGCCAAGATAAGCCCAAATTTAAATTTTCAACCATTTCCGATGTAAATAGCGTTTGTGAGAACAATTATCAATTTTTCGCGATTTTCAAGCATTTTACAGCATCTTTTTATAATTATCCATTATTTCGATATTTTTTAATGAAAAAATATGTTTAAACTACTATTTTTATAGGAAATTTTCCGCAGAATTCGAATCTGTTAATGAAAATATTGAATTTTTTTCTTAATATGACAAAAATTGAAATTTATGATTTTTATTACTTTATTTTCAAAAATTAATTTTAGTATTACAGTACAATTAAAAAGTTAGTTTCTTATGCTTAAAGTACGTGAAAATAAGTGTACATTACGGTACAGGAAAATTTTTTTTGGGGAAATAGTGTTTAAAAGAGTTAAACGCAAGAAATACAATAAAATCTCTTTTCTAAATGTATTTTATCATTTTTAAATAACCTGTTAGTATTTTCTACTACTTTTAGACTGTTTGGATGACTTCGGTGGTGTAAAACAGTTTTTAATAAAATGTGCGTCCTGAACTTTTTTGGGAAATACGTTTTACATAAGTTAAAATTTTAAAAAATCGTGAATAATTAATCGATTATTATTGTTAAAGCAGATTAAATTATAAATAGTACAAACAAATTTATAAATAGGCACTTAAAAACTTTTTGATAAAAGTGTTCATTTATTACAATTTTTAGTTGAATAATAAAACATTGTTATTTATAAAATTATTAAAATTAATCTTTTATTTTGTTATTTCATTTTCTTGTTATTAATTAAATCAAACACCAAAGAACAGTGTTCTTGAGTACTTATTGTTTTACATTGAATAATATGCTCAGAGTAAGGAACAAATTCATGCAAATTGCGAGTACCCGGAATTGTAAATACTTTTTCAGTTTTGTTTCGATTCCGATATTCATCGACTTCAGCTTTTCTAATAATTTCACAATGGATGTTTTTAATATGTGCTTTACAAAATTCTAATAATTTGTCAATATCTGTGATTTGATTTTGACGACGTCTACGCAAGCTTTCTTTTGTTGCCTCTCTCTTAACAGTTGCACCCACTCCATCGTTCTCCGTTTTCCCATGAGAGGTAGCAAAAAATGTCCAGGTAGCATCAATACTATACAATTTTGTATGTCTACAGAGATGTAATAAGTTATAACAATTAATAACATTATAATAACATTCCTGCAGTTAGAAACACTGCTCAGAGCCCCTATATTTGAAATTAGCTTGCGATCACGCGCCAGATTCTGAACATAGCCATGTATAATTTAAATGTTTAATACGTTCATAGGCCCCTATTCTCCAACATTTTTTTACTTTTTCTATGGCGTAATGAGTATTTCTTTCAATTTCGTACAGTATCATGAAGAGAGGTATTTTCTTCCGATATAACGATAAAAATCGATTAATTTTTCACGATTTTTTAAAATTTTAACTCATGTAAAACGTATTTCCCAAAAAAGTTCAGGACGCACATTTTATTAAAAACTGTTTTACACCACCGAAGTCATCCAAACAGTCTAAAAGTAGTAGAAAATACTAACAGGTTATTTAAAAATGATAAAATACATTTAGAAAAGAGATTTTATTGTATTTCTTGCGTTTAACTCTTTTAAACACTATTTCCCCCAAAAAAATTTTCCTGTACCGTAATGTACACTTATTTTCGCGTACTTTAAGCATAAGAAACTAACTTTTTAATTGTACTGTAATACTAAAATTAATTTTTGAAAATAAAGTAATAAAAATCATAAATTTCAATTTTTGTCATATTAAGAAAAAAAATTCAATATTTTCATTAACAGATTCGAATTCTGCGGAAAATTTCCTATAAAAATAGTAGTTTAAACATATTTTTTCATTAAAAAATATCGAAATAATGGATAATTATAAAAAGATGCTGTAAAATGCTTGAAAATCGCGAAAAATCGATAATTGTTCTCACAAACGCTATTTACATCGGAAATGGTTGAAAATTTAAATTTGGGCTTATCTTGGCATAAGAAATAAGAAAATAACTTTAATTTTTCGATCTGAGATGGGTTGGTGTGATGCAATGTGGAGTTGGCGTGGAATTACCCATATATAAATGTTACATCCAATGTACTTATAGAATATGAAATAAAATAATAAACAATAAAATTGATGTTTGAAACAAATTTTGAATATAGAATTATTCATTGTTGTTGGTAGATTTTCTTGGAACAATTCACAGCAATTACTTAAAAACATTTGAAATAATTAGACAACCTTGTTTAACAGTTAGCTTTTCGCTTTCCTTGATAGTCACAAAAATATTACTCTTAAGAAAGCTACGTAACGTAGTCCATATGAAACTACATGATCGTGCAAGTACAATCATACTCTTTGGAATATTATTTAACTTCATTATCAAACTATATCATTAATTAGTTTAATTTTACATACAGTTGCAGATACTGCACTTCTCTGAACACGTGGGGTAGTATCAAGAAGCGCCGGCCCAGCAAAATGTAATAGAACGTCCAAGAAACTCTCGTTCTACAGATTACGGTGCGAAGAACGTGTCTTTGAGGTCACCCTCCTCAAAATTCCCGATTTTAAGGCCCTAGAATGCTTCGTTTAGGAGTTATTTATCTAAATAGATTTATCTCAATAGCTGCCTAGTGTTGCGAATTGCATTTGACGTGAAAATTTAGATGCGTCTTGTTTCAACAAATCCATCATAATTTAAAGTCAAAGTGAAATTCGTCATGTCTACGTAAAATTTTATTTCTTTAGAGACCTCGTTTATAAAAATTGGTTGCGTGTTATAGCCGCAAAACTAATCTATATTACTGAAATAATATAAACAATAAACCTTGAAGTGAAATAGCAACTTCTGGATTATCGTATATTGTGCCAACTATATTTACAATTTTATTGTCTAAGAAACATTTAATATCAATCTAATACCATCTCACATTAATGAAACTAAGCAATATGATTCCTGCAATAATAAATTTAATTTGCTTTCACATATCATCTCGATCTTTTCGAATAGTCCTCCTAGGTTTCTTACAAATTCTTCAACTTGTCCAAGATAGAAATTAATTTGTTGAAATTACTAGTCACTCTAGCAAAAGTATTATTTTCCAGCTTTTTCAATGCAATATCATGACTGAAAACGCTGACTTGAAAATTTCACCGAATCACTCCTGATAACGAAAATATTGGCACAGGTAAAACAAAAACCAATCTGCACAAGACAGTTTTCACTCTTTACTGTACACAAACGTCCATTCTTTGCCGATATTGATTCTTTCTTCTTTCTGACCAAGAACATCAAAAGATTTAAGAGCTCTCTTTCCATCATAGTCTGAATTAGTTTCTGCGCTCTCTGACATTGCCCTTCGCAAATTTTTAGTGATCCTTCTACCTTCTCTTTTAAATTCACACTCAGAACACTGGCAATTTCATGGAGATGGCTCCGTTCTTGATTCTCGGTCCTCCCATTACACACTGTAGCTCCTTTCGACTTTTCTTCATAGCAGCTAATTTCACTTTTATCGAAATGAAATGCACCCTCCTTCAAAGAAATAAAAGAAGTAGGATAAACAAGGTATAACAATTATTTCTCTTAAATGACTTATATCGTAGTTCCTTCTTCAATTGGCTACACAGCCCTTGCAGAAACGGAATGTGAACGGTTGCACTACACGCATAAAAAACATCTTCATCGGTATCAACTAACTATTAATACTTTTAGCTACTGCGAGAGCGAATCTTTAATTAATGATTATGCAAGTCTGTGCTCTTCAGTCTGCGGAAACCTCGGTGTACACAGAAAATGTAAATTTTGTGGATGTGGACGGTGGATGGAGGAATTTAAGCCTTCTAAGCGTAACGTCACAAACAAAGCCGACCTCCAGCGCCTTATATAGGTGGCATTGGGTACTTGAAATAAAAAGCAAGAATGTAACAGAATTTGACTAATAAGATCTCATTTTATAGATTACGGAATGGAAAAGTTTATTTGAGGTCTTTTCTATCAAACTTCCAGGTTTTAAGGCTCTAGAACGCTTCGTTCAGGAGGTATTTAACTATATAGATTTTGACGAGGTCGTGTTGAGGGTTGCATTTGTCGTGAATATTTAGTTGCCTTTTTTTTCAACAAATATTCTTATTTTTAAAGTCAAAGTGCAGTTCGTCACTTTTCCCTGAAATTCTCTTTTTTTAGATATGTCATTTATCAAGATTAGTTGCGTGCGAGAGCCGCAAAAGGTATGTATACTATTGAAATAATATAGGAGATGATACTCACTAATATTTGCTCTTAAAAATAGTCAATTTTCGAAATTACAACCCATATATGTATGTTCGCTTCCGCAACCATAATCTCATGGTGCAAAGATATCGCAGAATTGTATTGTAGTTGGTCTTGAAAATGACAAACAAACGGCCGCAGATAACGTTAAAAAATACCTTATGAAATGAAAATATGAAACCGAGTCGCAACGATTAACGAATAACCTTATTAAATAACGACGAACCTTATTTGTCTCCAATGGTGGACCGGAAGTAGCCTAACGGTGAGTGACAGAAATACACAAGTTACTCGATTCTTGTATAAAGATATAGCAATCAAGCAATAATTTTTCTAAGTTCAAACACAGAAAAGAACAGTTCATAGCTACTCGTGACAACGATGGTGATAGCAATGATGATCGGAGCAGGACCGGGCAGTGCAGAGCGGGTGGCGCGTGGGGAGGGGCACAGCAGGGCGGGTCAAGATCTCTAACCGAGGCGTTTCGGGACTGGGCGTGCGAATCGAAGCGGCAAAGAGCGGGGCCTGCGAGGATTACAGGAATTTCAGTACCTGGGGATAAATATAAACGTATGTATGGAAGCACAGAGGTCCGATGAGAACTGCCCTTGGCAACCTATTTGTCCTCACGATATTGCTAAAAATCGAAAGAGCACCCAAGAGAAGTGTATTTCTGGCGCCTGCTGGGATCGATGACATAGAACCACTGCTGTAACAGGGATTTCCGTCGTTTCCCACACCGCTTCGAGGGGAGTGACTCTGTAGCACCCTTGAACACCGGTCACAGACCGCAACCTTCCCCATCCTATTCTCATGCCTATCCGTAGGGACGAGCGAGGGGTTTTTTGTAGTAGAAACAATTTGATTAGGAGCTTGATTTTACAATAGAGTTTACTGCAGCTGTTTGGCTCTTTCTTATGTTAGTTTAGATATAGATTTATTTAGATTTAGATTTGGATTTAGTCAGTAAAAACTGTATTTGACGTAGGGGGGAAAAGATTATCTGCGCACGTTTTCTTGAGTTCCAGAATCCCTCCCCGTCATTTTAACTAAAAATAGTTGAAAGGTGAGTAAAACTTTAACATAAATAAATAAATAAATTTTTAAAATTGTAAGATTAGCAATATTTGAAAAATAGTCATTTTCGTTTCTGAGTTATAGAAAACTTATTTGCACCAATACACGAATTGCAAGTATGATTTTTCTGCATTGCTAACAAAATAGCAACTCGCCCTTACCTCTACTCTTACCATTACAAACAAAAGGAGAGTTCAACAAAACGTGCGCATAGTGAGGCTACATTTACATTAGTTGAACATAGATTATACAACGCAGTATTGACAGACAGACAAGACAATTAGTACAGCTTAATTTCAATGCTGGAAACACAATTGAGCACCTCCGAATGATTTAGAAACTTTGGATACTTCAATGTGTGAGAAAGGAGTAGAGAGGGGCCGTTTCTGGAGGTTAGGGGTGAGCGACCTCGTAGGTCCCATCCCACCGATCTAGGGCATTTCAGAAAAGGGTCGGAGGCAGTCACGTCATGTTGCGGACTTCAGATCTAGAAAAGAAGAACCAAAAGTCGTATCGCACCTTTGGAACTAGAAAACACTAGCTTTTATAGTCAGCTGAAATTCTGCATCAATGTTAGTTATTTCACTGAATCGGTCTGTGGGAACAAATCTCAGACGAAATCGAGACCGTACGCAATCCGCTGTCATATTAATCAGGTGGAGGAGAAAGTCTCGAAGAAGGAAAGTAAAGTTTGAGTTACGGAGAGATAAAGCTGTCAGCGATGTGTTGGTGCGTCCGAAGATGTCTGGCACGCACACGTGAAGAATGCCCAACCCATACTTGGCAGCTGTTGACGTTTGAGCCTGCGACGTACTTACGAGGACGTACAGTCTTACAATTAATATTCGGACACCATCGGTGGTTAATCGATTTTCTATATGGTTTACCCCTTACTCGTAATTCGTAGAAAGTGAAAAAATGGCACCAGCATGTCTGATGATATTATCTGTAATACTCCCTGAATATCAGCTCATGAAATCAAAATTACAGTAACTGAGGAATTATTTGTTTGAACTACCGCGAAAAAGCTCCAATTAAATATTCGGTCACTAGAGCTTCTCGTAACTGCGTAGAGGATATGGGTATAAATTTGGGGAGAAACCGTCGAAAGTCAGTGATCTATCAGATCTTGATCTCTAGAGGGTTGGGCATCGCTTTGATGAAATAGGGCGAAAAGGTAAGAACACAACGGTTGAACTGCGGCAGTTGGTCGTATTTTAACATGCAAAGAGGAAATAAGAAAGATAAATAAGTTCTCTATTGAATATCCCTCGTTCTACGATTTGTGACGTCTTTGGGAGGTATAAGAATGTTGAGAGAATCCTGTCTGTGCCTCAACCAGACCGTCCACAGTTAATGAATGAACGAGAAAGGCGCCTCATCGTCATGGAGGTAAAGAAAATCCCAAGGTAAGTGAACCAAAACTTGCTGCACAAGCTGCAACAACATTCGATAAAAGTGCTCTCATAAATCATTCAATAAGTTATTCGACGAGAAGTAAACAATTCCAAAGTACCCAGTAAAAAGTATTTCGGAAGTAAAATTAATAGAAAGAAAAAAAGTTTTCGCGAAGGAGACCATGAGTAAGAATTGTTAATGGTTGCAGGACGTTATATTTTCTGATGAAAGTAAATTTAACTTGCACGAATCTGATGGTAGCGTTACGGTTCGGCAGAAGCGAGATTCAGAACCTCAAAATAAAAATATGCTGACTACAAACATGGTGGGAACAGTGAAATGGTCGTAGGGTGTATTTTCGCAACAGAAGTGGATCACCTTCACTGAAGATACAACGAACATTGAACACTATCTTTAAAAACAACTTGCTCAGAAGTGCTGATAAGCTTGGCATTTGCAACACTTTTGAGTTTTACCAAGATAACGATCTCAAACAGAAGAAGCATATTGTGAGGGAGTGGTTATTGGATAATTGGTTATTGGATAAAAGATGTTGGAGTCACCAGCCCCCCCCCTCACAATCTCTTACAGCAATTAATCACAAATTTCCTTAATTCTCAAAAATTAATTATAAGAAATTTCTCCCAAAAACATGATTTTTTTGTGCTTTTTTAAGCTACTAAAAGGCATTTGGGGAGTCTTACGGGACCAGCAAAGATCAAAAATAACTCATTTGATTTCTCTGAACAAGACATATCGATTGGGACATTTTTTAGCTGGTATCGCTAGAATGATTTCTAGAAACACACCTGTTTTGATGGCATCAATACACCTACGAATACATTGGTGAAACGCTACGATTTACTATAATTTTTTATTTGTTATACATTTAATTATTATATGTTTAAAATTTATTTTTATTATGATCTCGCAATGCACAAATAAAACTTTTTAGAATGTAAATACCCGCTGGAGTCGCTATGCTAATTATCATATTTCATTTTTCCACTCTATCAAAATTTCCGATAACACAAACTTGTAAAATCAAACGATATTACTTAAAATTACGCAAAACTTCTATTTTTGTTTAGGAAAAGTTCCAAAGATCTAAAATTGAGGAATTTATTGCATGGATTAAAACATCTCTATCTTCAACATTGATGGTGTAGAACGGGTTCGAAACAAATTAGAATTTTGGCAGTTTTCAAATTTCCAAATGTGTTAATGAAATTGGTACCTATCTCATATTTAGAAAAGTTTCCTCTCTTCAACAAAAAATGAAAATATTTAAAGCTATTTTTGTGAAAGTCTTGTTTACACATTTTATTAGTTTTACGATTTAACTCGAAATTACGTCAAAACTACTTATATTTTGTAAACAAAATTGTAAATGACATTATTTAAGGGAAAGTGAAAGGAAGCAATAATAGCCTAAAAATATCTCTACTCACTAATGTAGTTGTAGGGTAGGATTCAATTTTATTAATGTTAACTGATTTTCGAAATTTCAGGGTTTTAATGAAAACAGATCCTGTGCTATTTCTATATATTTCTCTCTATTGTGGTAAAAATTGGGATAAAAGTCATCGAGACATTTTGAGGAAATTTCGAAATTTTCTCGGGACTTCGCGTAAAGTATCCTAACCACTAATTAGCTATGTTTTTCAAATTCAAGGTGACCAGATAAATCAAAGGAAATTCATTTTGGTAAAAATCTCCCATACGGTTCAGAACCTAGAGTTTTTCACAGTCGAATGTCTAGTCAGGAAGACGTTAAAATCACATTTCTGTAATCAAGATCTGCTACAACGTATTCCCATAGAAATCTGGACATTGATTACATTACACAGCCACAACAAAAAGTTGTCAGACCCAAAAACGTGACACGTGTTTCTCTATGTAATCTTATTTTGACGCGCTGAGTCTGAAACCGAAGCCAGAATTGTGCCATCACCCTCCATTTTGTATCGCAGAAAAAATATCGTGTCATTGTATTTTTTGTTTTCGGGGTTTGTTGTCAAACACAAAGACGTGAATCTCTACGAGGGTGTACCCCCCCCAAAAAACGGAATTATTTTTTTTTAAGTTGTAATTTTTAATCTTTTTAAGAGATAACCTTGTCCCCTTCAAAAAAGTTCCCTTTATAACTAATACATTTGTCTCACCGGTGCTTCGAGTGTTCGAAAAATTTTTGTAGTCATCTTTAGAAATGGCATACATCGCCTTTCTGTTTTTTTCTTGACCTCTTCATTGTCAAATCAGTGTTCTTTCATGTACCTTTCATGCGTGACAATAGGAAGAATTCGCACGGAGCCAGGTCAGGCGAGTAAGGTGCGTGGGGCAGCGAAACCATGCCATTTTTGCCAAAAACTGACTCATTTTGATTGTCAGCCAGAGACCGAGGGACAAATTTGACAACAACCCTTTTCACCCCCAAATCTTCGGTTAAAATTCACTGAACTGATCTTCAAGACAACCCACTAATCTCTGACAATTAATCAATTGTTTGTCGATGGTCTGTGAATTTTGAATTTTTTCAACATTATCGTCCATTCGGGTAGTTAATGGATGTCCAGAACGAAGTTTGTCATCAATTGACATGTCGCCATTTTTAAACCGAGCAAACCACTCGTGCAATTGAGTTTTCTGTCCCCTTGAGAGCCATAATTGCGCCACCACCTTCCATTTTTATAGCACAAAACCCTCGTGAAATTGCATTTTTTTTATTGTCGGACCCAAAGACTTTCTCGTATGTATGTCGACGCGCTGAATCCGAATTTGAAGTCAGAATTGCGCCTCCTCTCTCCAGTTTCTTTAAATCGCAATTTAATTAATGGTGGTTTTTCGCAATTTAAAAAGAACGGGATGGTGGTGGCGCAATTATAGCTTCAGATTCGGATTTATCGCGTCGAAATACATAGAGAAATATGTGTCGAGTCTTTATGTCTGAGAACAACCCTCGAAAACAAAAAAAAATACAATGTCATGACGTTTTTTTGTTTTGCGATTTAAAAAACATTGGAGGGGGGCGCAATTCTGCCTTCAGATTCGGATTCAGCGCGTCGAAATACATAAAGAAATATGTATCACGTCTTTGGCTCTGACTACTTTTTTGTGTGTGTACCTGTGTTATGTTTTGCAGCATTACATAAATTTCTATATACTGGATATACGAGAAAATAAAAAAGCAGGACAGCGGTCACTATAATTAGGTATAATATCTGGGGACCAATATCAATTGAATTAATGCTTCGTTTTTCTTTACGTGACGTCGCGTGTATCGGTTGCGATTTGTGTTGCTCAATGGCACGTTGTCCAATGTGTTGCCCGACGGTACTTGTCCGATGTGTTGCTCAATGTTCGTGATGACGAAGAGCGCCAGATGAAGATTCAGTACAGATCACATATCAAGTACCTCGGATACCAAGGCGAGTGCATGGGTGATGAGTACCCCCCGCCGCCCACGTCTCCCCCTCCACTTCAATCACTCCCGCCGCTCCCCCGCCCGCACACGCCCCCGCCGCCCCCGCCGCCCCGCTGCCACCGCGGTGCACAGTGGCGACCTTCGTGCACGCCTCGTGAATAATTGCGGGGCACAGTACAAAGACATCGCTCCGCGGTTCACTCGGAAGCTTTGTCAACGGCGCATGAGTTCCTGGTCTCCAGCTGAGAAGCAAGAACAATGTGTTCGCGTCGCCTGCTGGGGGGTTTTCATTAGAATGGGTGAGGTGCTTAGTCACGCTGTTTGGAAAATCGTCACGTGGAAGTACGTGGCAGTTGGCGTATCGTTTCATTGGAGAAGTACATTTTGAGAAAGCAAAATAGTCGCATATAGTAATTTTGTCGATTAGACAGCCATCTACACTTTGTAATTCTACAAACGTATAAAAAGATACGTTCATATGACCTCTCAAAAATAGATTCATAGGCCAGACGAGGACGTACAATGCATTCTTTGTGCACGTGTTTGTATGTGCATTGTTTTGGTTGCAAATTTAAATTATTTTCTACATTTGATTGGTACAATTCATTTCAAAATATGTAAGAAATATACACAATATATAAAATAAACATTCATTATAGTATATACAATTGCTCTACACAAGCATTTTCCGAGCATAGAACGTCAACGACCAGGTCTTACCGTCGCGACGTGTCGGTTTGGTGCGGTTGATAGTTCATCCTGTACAGATGTAATTGTACACTAGTTTTCGCCACACATTCCAATTTTATTGGAAATATAAAATACTTTTGTTGTGTATAAAATGTTGTTTATGAGGACCGGTGCACAAGTGAATGGGGTTGCCCACAGAAAACCAGGGGCCTGGGGCAGCTAATCCTCGGGGGCCCTTTATTTCAAGCAAAAAGTTCCCTCCTCCCCCAATTCATAGATGAATTTATTTCTCCATCACCAGGTATAACATATATGGTTTGAGATATATAAAAATTTGGGGGTCCAATTAAGTGAGGGCCTGGCTGCCAATCCCTTCAGGACGGCCTTGAATGTGGCGTGAAACCAATGATGGATCCTGGAGAGAGGGGATTAAGGAGAATATCCTACCCCCAAATCAACAACGTGAAAAGACAATGAACATTAACATAAATTTGCTAGTTTTCATTCGGGTTACACATGGGCTCTATGAAACATAACCAAGCACTTGGGTGGGTCATTCCGAGATCGCGCTTCCCAAGGGGGAAGAGGTACTTTTGACAATTTATGTCAAAGGTCCGCTGGTCAGAGAAGCGTCGTAGCATTTTATTGCTTTGTAAGAACGAACAATAATTGTTTCCTTGTCTTAAAAAATAAGAATAAAACATAACCACTGGAATGGTTCAGTTTATCAACCATGAAAACTTCCCTCGTACAAAGGAAAACTCAAACTATCATACCGAACGTAGGGCAACTCGGAATAAAAACGCCATAAATATAATTTTCCATATTATATTATTTTTATATCTATTTATCATTACGTATCCCTCTATTTTTCTATTTATCAAGCGCTCTTGATGCCAGTATATTTTCTCTCGTAAAAAAATCTCATGTATACATTTCTCTTTTGTTCTTCACAATCGAACTGCCAGAGAAGTTTCCGGTTTCAAAATATCTCGCTTTCCCGTCCCCGCTGTGATCTTGAGCGGCATTGGCAGCTGGGGCAAGGGCATGCGACTGCCCGAGCGGGCAACATCCTCCACGCCCCTGCTGTCTCTTCGGCAACTTATCGCCTCAACCGGAGGCGCCAATTCCCCTCCCCTCCCCTCCCCTCCCCCCGCCACTGTGACGGCGATCCGACGGCAGCGGCATCTCGGAGCGAGGCGGCGAGTCGCCTCGGACCGACCGCCTGTTACGAGGCGGAATTGCATTATTTCATCACCGCTTGCTCCAATAACGCTAATGGAGTTGCACCGATAGCCTCAACTCCCGCTGGAGGTCGGCGTGGGCGTGGATGGCTCCATCTGGGGCCCCGGGAGCAATCGCAAGCGATGTTTCCGTGACATTAAGTACTTCGTTGCGCCGATCGTTAAGTGTCGCTGGCGAACGCGATGTCTCGTGTGTGTTTCGTCCGCAGGAAAACGCTCCATTTCCCAGGAACCTGCCTTGATTTTCCTTTCCTCTTTGTAGCAGCTCACGGTCTCCTGTAGCAGCCTGTTCTATCAAAATCTTTGCCCCGGGCAATACCATTCTTCCTGTTGAATCTAAAGTTGTTGCTTTGCCGATTTGCAACGTCCGCAATGGATATGGGATGGTCAGCGCGTAATGGCTCAACCCAACTTGTGTACTTCTGAGATGATGGAGGACATAATTTTTCCTGAAATGGTTCATCGTGTATTTACATTTTCAAAAACGCAACTTGAACTAAAATATGTTTTTGTAAATTAAATATGTCTAGGAGGGTGGGGGATTTCATACAATTTCTGAATTAACAAATGTAATTATGTGGTACTTGTTTTTTTTTTGTTTTTTTTAATTTGTGCATAAGGAGTTTATGGTTTTGCTAAATCTTCAATTTGTTGAATATAAAATATAATGCTCTTTATAAAACCTCAAAACTTTGTATTATTATTTCTAAAATTAATGCACATAAATAAATTGATAAATAACACATAATCAGAATTATTCCTTTTCGTGTAATAACCTTAAAATATTAGACAACAGAATACTCCCAAGCATTTCACTTTTCATTACTATCATAGTCAAATTCTTTTATCAAACAAGGTCATCTGGAAGTGTCTTAATTTTTGTATTTATGGAGTCGTATGTTTTGCATACGTCTGTCGACGGTGGATGAAAATGTGAGTTAAATTATTATTGAATATTTTTCGAGACCCAATAATGAAACGGGACAGCTTTATATTTGATTTGTACTCCTTATACGAACTCGTACGTAATGCTCATACTGAGGTTGTGACAAATACCTTCGGTTTGGATTTTTATTTCTTGAATAATGTGCAGTTTTCATGGGAAATGTATTAATAATATTTCACTTTCTCTGTATGATGTTTTGATGATTTGTTTTGTGACTGCCGGCACAAAGCCCGCTCATCCTTAGACAGGATGCCCCCTGTTACGATGTCAAAGAGATATCTGCTTAATGGACCGTACATGTCAAAACTCCTGGAAGAGTCTTACAGAATCTTAACTGTCCTCATTTTCCTTTCGGGAAATAACAGAGCGTGTGAATTGTCATTTTTCAGAATCACAATTGAAGGCTTGAAATAAAAAAGATGTAAGAGCATTTTTCACACTTTCGATCAAAATGAGTTTATGTTAAGCCTATTGACACATACAACTCTTGCCATTTATAATTACCCCGTAACACTATCTAGAAAAGCCTGTGATCTTTGGTTCTTATTTATGTTAGAGGGGTTGATTCATTCATCATTCTGGTAAAAACGTAAATTTAACAGAAATATCACTTACATTTTATATTTTCAAGTCCCCAATTATAAAGAGTGTATTATCTCCGATTTGGAACAACCTTTACCCGACTTCGTGAATATATTTGTAGGACAGAATCTCCAAGTTACGAGTCAAGCATCTTTTGGCATTCATAATAGGTTATGATCAGAGCTCCGACTTGAATGTAAATACGTATTTGTTTGTTCATTAGTTTCGATCAAACATGTATCATATTAGGATTTTTGAAGCGATTATATTTCCACTAAGAGAAATTCGTGTATTTTGTATATATCAACATTTATTTTCAATATATTCCATATTATCTTTCAAAATTATTCATGGAAGATTCTTTTTAAGGTAGTACAATTTAAAGTAGTTCGGACCGAAGGATTAAGGGTTCGAATCCCGCCTCGGGCATGGTTGTATTTCTGTTCGTCATTTCACCCCTCATCACCAGCATATTACTTCATTCAAAATACAGATACACCTCACGATAATCATTAGTGGTCGCTGACGTCCAAAAAATAAAAATATATTATGATTAAATCTTTTTGGCAGCTAATATTACAACTAAGTTTTCTGACCTTTCTATTTATGTGACTTAAATATTTGATTAATACATAAGATCACTATTTTAAAATGTTTGTATCAATTTTTACAGTCTCGCCTTTATGAATGTAAGAAAAGAAAGTAATCGTGCACAGGAAAACTGAATTTTCGACAAAAACTCATCTTGTCAGGCCATGGGAACAAAAAACTTGATAAATCATGTTCCTGTATACAGTAGGGATGCGACAGCGATGTTGATGTTTTCAAACCATCGATGTTTCTGTAGAAACAACACATCGATGTCAACAGAAACATCGATGTATTAACACCGATGTTTTTAACATCAATGTTTAGTGGTCGATGTTTTTTCTTTGCCGTTGTTTTGTTTCTGAATGAAAAAAATTTCCCATGATCACAATACTGTAAAATATTAAATAATAACTTATAGTAACACTTATGCGTGTGTTGTAACCAAAGGATCTATGTCTGCACTAGCTTCATCGACCAAACTCTCTCGCCCTCCATGCCCTTGCATTTCCTCTTTCTTCATATTAATTTCGTACACTGAGATATGATCAAGGAGTCTGTCCCTTCTCTTATCCCTATTCGGAGAATTGATAAACACGAACACTGTCAAATTAAATTTTAATGCACACGAATTTAATGATAGAGGATACTAATCTAGACTACGAACATTGATGTTGGAAAACAATGGATTTTAGCCGATGTATTTTGAACATCGATGATTGCTAAAATCGATGTTTTGTTATATGTCACTAATATACAAGTTACTAATATAAATACATGTCACTAATATACAATTTTTGAGAAATTAATGTTATTTTTTGTTTTAAATGAAGTTGTATATTTATCTCTCGAGTAATAGATAGATAATAAAAAGTGGAGTTCTAAGATGTATCATTTTTTAATATTTTGATAGTCAATTAAGAATAAAATTATACTGACATGTGATTTTAAATTAAACGGACAATATTCCTGTAACAGCTTTGCAAGTGTTGCCTTTGGTGAAGATGGACGACACCGAGACTGTTTCGGGGAGAGAGAAGCGGCAATGAGGAATAGATACTTAACTACAGCAATCCATTGTCTTGTCACAAAGAACACAGGAACAAACGTCAGTATTAACGAACAGCATGAATGATTTTTTCCATTGATCGGAATTAAACTTCTCGTCTGCTTGAAATTTCAAAGTAACGACGTATAGCGACACAAATCACCGCAGTATGTTCATCGCTTCTTAACACGCGACTGCAGGTGTGCATTGCTGTCGATTGAGACACAGATCTTACTAAAAAAATATGTAATATTATTATTCTGTTTTTCTGTTGCTATCTACGCCTGTCGAGGCACCGAAATGCTTTGTTTTACATTTGCAGTGTGGGAGAGCTAGAATTTTTTGTTTGGAGAGCATCTAAACACTGTTTTGACTCTTTCTTGCAATAGAGAATTCTGAAATGAAAAAATTAAGACTGATTTCCAACATTAAGTATTTCAAGAAAAATATTAACTGCTACCTGTCCTGGAATATCTTTACATTTTTTTCGTCATATGCGACGTTACTCTAGCATATATTTATCCGCTTGTTTTACCACCAATTCGCCTACTCTCGCAAATAATACTTGTAGTCACCGTCAATGAAATTTGATACAGCACCAAGCGTCTATAAACACAGCAGCATCCCCTCCGACGCGATTACATCTTGATCTGTTTGATCGGTACCTCCCGTATTTCTACTGTATTTTCCAATAATTGCTGGCTGAGTGACGTTTATATGTTTCTTTTTTTTTCTTATGAATTATAGTATCTTCACATACTTGACATTTCCCGAGCAACTTTCATGCAACTACAACCAAACGATTGCCCACCTATCCATTTGCGTGTAACTGGCTTCGAATGCGAATTCCATTGGACAAAACTGCCTCAGATTCACTCACCAACTGGTTGCCACTCAAATTATCCAACAGACCTCCTGTATCCTCATTATCACTATCTTCGTCTGTTAGCTCGTTCGCGGACGATGTTGGAATGATAATATTTTCTACTTCCATATTGTCATTATCAACACCGATATCACCAATTGTCTTCTTCAAGCAACTGAACTGTCTCTACGATAGTCAGTCCGTCTCTAAAACAGTCGTTATTCCTAACAAATTAAAAAAAAACATTTTACAAAAATTCCGATTCTTCACTGTACGATTGAACAAAATCAAACTAGTGGTGCTACAAAAACGTATACTTTCTCGCGTTATTTCAAACTACTCCGCTATATTATGTTACTACCTAAACCTGCAAAAAGTTTTTAAAAAGCAGATTTTTTTCCGCTCCGCGACCCGAACTCATATCCTCGGAGCTAACTTACTGTCAGTCATACCACTATCCCACAGAAGCGACGTTTGGGGCGAACTCGGGCAGACGCATAAAATGTATGTGCTCGCCTATCGTCAAATGTAAAACAATCCGTAAATCTTAATGTAAAACAATCCGTTTGAAACTCTCAGAGTATTGAGTTCGTACAGATCGATCTGGCAAAATAAAGTTTGGTGAAAATCGGCTGAACGGTTTTGGCGCTAGCGTTGACCACAAATGGACAGAGAGAGTAAGACAGACAGACGTTTGGACGTCAATCGATTTTTCGTGATTAGAAACCCACAAAACGTGGACTCTGGCTACACCACACGTTAGATGATTGTTTCCCTTATACTTAACAATACTATTTAACAACTTTTTAGTTACCAAGGTCCGGCAATACAAGATTATGTGCCGAAAATTCGCCGTTTTCCGAAGCATGATTACACAACTTTCTCTTCTAGCGTTCTCTTTCTCTTCTTTCTCTTCTAAGTTCTCTAGTAAGGCCAGAAAGTAAAAATATGAAAACTTGGAGAGACGTATACGTCACACGAACTTTTTCACGCTTCCCGTAATAATAAAATTAATTAAATAATTTTCATTGCTTTTAGAACTATCTGTGAGTGTTAAACCATTGAGATAAATTGAATTGATAACAATATAGGCGAAGAATTCAACTTACCAATGATCTGGGACCATCGGAAAATAATCACAATTTTTGAACAGCCGGACACAATTTTATAACACCTTTCTCGAGTAAGATCGCACAATAAACTGACGAACCAGATCCCCTTGCGACAAGAATACATTGGCACGTACAGAAACATTGACCTAAGCGACAGGAATTAGTATATTCTGTCATAACTTCTTTGCTGTGACGCATATGTCGAACTCATCCTTAATTGTTTTTGAAAATTCATTATAAGCGACCTTTCACAAGGTCAATACCCCTGCATTTCCCACACTCATTTCTTTCATTTCTTCACAATGCACTCTTTAATAAAAGAAAATAAAATGCTCTGTGTTTTCCCATGACTGATGTGGGTAAGACTTTCCCTGCAATTGTGTTTATTGTACAATAAGAAAAGAAATATAGAATATTATATTTTCCTTTTATTTTTGTATGAAAAAAATTTAACTGGATCTTTAATAATTGAGCTTCACACAAATGCGTCAAACTACTAAAATATAAATTAAGTCCTGTTTTTCTGGATATTATTATGCTGAATGCATTTTCTATTTAAAAGATACTCATGTTTTTATTTTTCCTGCTTTTTGTTAGGTAGATAGATACATTTATTATTTCTGCAGGCAGGTTTATACAACCTGGTGGCAGAACACTACAATTAACAAATTACAATTAGGAATATTGATACAATGTAGTTTTAAATAATTTTAAGACAAAAATACTAGTAATGACAATAATAATATGACAACATTAATGACAATAAGAATAATAGCATTACCTCTACATTTTGACTGTCTTGCACAGATATTTTAGCTAATAAATACACTTTTTAAATACACTGCACTTCACTTCTCTTTATCCTCCTCTTTGCACTACACCTCACAACACTTTGTTTACACTGTCACACACGTGTTTCAATTAAAATTACTGAAGTTGGTACATCTTAAACGATTTTGTGAAGTCCAAATGCTATTTTGAAATGCAAAGCAGTATGATAAATACACGCATGAAGAATATTTCCTTGGAGCTTATTAGAGTTGAATGTTTGGTGCAAAACCACTCCTTTCAGAAACAGCTCAGCAGTAATGTAAAACTTTGTCCTAATTTTATCCGTTTGGGCACAAATATAATATAAATAACAATGATTCTTGTATTTTTGTAAGTTGTTCAAAAAATGTTTCACGCGCATTTAGGATTATATTCCAAATGTATTTCAAAGTTCAATATTTAATAGTCATTGCTTGGTACGTATTGTTGGATTTTTTCAAAAAAGCAATAAAGATAGGCGTTTATCTAAATTATTCTCGGTTTGACATGTGGATTTAAGTAATACAATACTGGGTTAAATTGAGATTCTCACCAGTCGTTAGTACGTCTCTCTCTCTCTCTCTCTCTCTCTCTCTCTCTCTCTCTCTCTCTCTCTCTCTCCCCCTCTCCTTTTCTCTCTCTTTTGCTTGCTCGCTCTCTCGCTCTCTCTTTCGCTCTCTCACTCTCTCTCTTTCTCTCTCAAGATATTTTTTTCAAAACTTCCATCTGGCTGTCCGGCCGTTCGTTTGCCTGTCCGTCAGTGAACAATATGCTATTGTTAGGGAACCAAACAATTAAGGCAAAGTGAAGATTTTTCTTTTAGGTGGCAATAGGTGCCAGGTGAGATGATGCTGCGGCAAAATTGAAAACGTTACCCAGACTGAAGAGATAAGGAAAGTAACCGGTACGTGAAAGTATGTGCCATTCGTAGCACCACTAATTTTTTTTATTCGTCCTTATTTTGATCTCAGTTATCCTGAAAGGGATTCACCCGGCTATTACGCGATAAAAAAACGAATTATAGGGAGTAGAAATGAAACGGTGTGCACAATGTTTCTGGTTGAAAATATTACGTAACTTTCCTTCTGCTATGTGTATTCAGTGTATGCGTACAAGAGAAAGGGAAAATTGAGAGTCTAAAATGACCGTATCAAACCGAAATTATTTAACTGACGGGAAAATGCGTATCAAAATAGAATATTGTTGCTGATCTGTAATTCAGATTACAATATTTTGAGGCTTCGCACAAAGTATTCCCGTCAGTTCATCATCATATTCATCTTCATCACACCATTTACTAAGAAAGGATCAAAAGCAAGTATTTCCGAAAAGAGAACTTACGAATTCATTCTCGAAAAGAGAACTCAAGAATTCACTATCACCAATTTTGCCGTGGATGCAGATGTCCCATTTTTTTCGAATTAGTCGCGGTCAGTTACAGAGAAACACCTCATTCTTGATGCTTGGCATTTACAAATTATAGGGAGAATATAGTTTTTAACTCGTAATGCTCAGTGATATTACGGCTTTAAAAAACTCAAGAGGATTGAACCTCTGTTGCTTTAAAATAGCTCCTTCAGTGAAGGCTAACATTGATCTATTACGTAAGTGATCAATATGCAGTTTCAACGAAATCGTCTGCTTTTCTTACACGATAGAATTTGTCACCCAAGTTCATAACACAGAGTGTATGTTATCTCTACACTGAATTTTCAAGACAGTTGATTAAGCAATAAGTTTACATTTTGGTAATTATATATTTGTTAATAGAACTGCTATAGTAACTTTGTCATTAGCAGAACGGATTTCGCAATTCCCATCTTTTAGATTCCCTAATTGTAAACACATGGCTACTTGAACCCACGCTTGCAGTGTGATCAAGTAGCCTGCAACTTTCTTTTTTATGCGTTTTCGTTTTATTTCGATATTTAAAGCTTCAACAATGTTTATTTTCTCTTGATTCTTTAGTAATCTGGCCGTAATGGTACTCAAATACGAAAAACATAACCTGAAGTTGGAAATATACGGACTATAAGGACAACCAACTTGAATGTTTGGCAGCAATTCAGTCGGAAATAGCGTCACAAAGACAAGTTGAAGCTTCCTTTAAAATAAGTTGATCGACTATAAGAAGGAGATTGAAGCACAAATCCAGTCAAAATCCGGGCCATCCAAAAGAGTTTACTGAAGATGAAGAATTAGCATGTGTAAGTCTCCTTGACATACTCTGTAATTTCGTATTTCCGGTTGAACTCAGATTTATTGTGAAATCTTTCTTATCTATGCATGACAGAACAGTCATTACATTCAAAGACAATCTCTTGAGGCGGGATTTGGTGAAACTATTTTTAATTAGGTGTCCACAGTAAACAATAAAAAACTGGATATCTTTTAGCTATTGAAGTTATCTTCGGGTTTGTAATATATTAACATTCATTTTTGCATAAGAAAATCTAGGAACTACAGAGACCTAGTGCAAATCTCAATGATTTTATATAAGAAAACCTCCCTTCGGTCTAAGATCCCATACACCAGTGTAACTTAAACCCAATTTTCAAACAAAATTCTACGCGTTCTGTCTTAAATGTATTTTATCAAACTACTCTCGTGCATTTTACATTAAGCCGTTATATTGATAGAAAAAATTATAAATCTATTTTTTTAGAGTTTCGTGGATTAGTAACAAAAAAACATACGAAAGAGTTGAAAAATTGGGCCCAAGTAGCTCGTGTTTACGGTGCTTAAAATTATCTGTAGTAATTCATACTAGTAAATCTTTAGAAAAAGGGAAATATTCATAAAAATTAGTGAAATCACTTGGAGCTGATCAAGATATTAATAATTCAAACATGAGCATTATGCATCAAATAGCATCAATAATTTATTTGAGTTGAATATTCATACCTATGAAAACAAATATCGGAAGAAATGTATGACAACAATGGGCTGAGTAATTTCAAGTATTAATGTCGTTGGGATCTTTTTTTAGGGAGGAGGAAATTCTCAGCGAATGATACTCATTTTGCAGTATTTCGGAAATGTTTCAACAGAAAAATCGCAAGCAGAACATATACAAGTATGTCACCATTTATAATCATAATTCGGCAGAGCTTTTATCAGATAATATGTAATGGTGAGGAATATTTTTTTAAATTAGTTTTGTACTTTACGTTTTTCATTTCATTAACTTGGCTATTTTTTTTAACTTTTTAGTTTCTCCGCGTTCTTTGTAAGAAGAGAAATAGGTATTGTAATCGAGCTCCGGGAAAAGATTTTTTGACAGAAAAACTCTTATTGCTGGGACCCTAATAACGAAGTGGATAAATTTCGTTCCCGTATGTAGTAAATTACTTCCTTTAATATATGTTGTAGTCATATTTCATGTTCTTTGGGTCCTTGATACCGAAAAATCGAAGTATGGCAAAATGTCTATCTGTCCGAGTGGTCAACGCTAGCGCCTTAACCATACTGCCGATTTTCTTCGAAATTGATATTCCCTGATCGACCTGAAGGAACTTGAGGCGTTACCAGTTTCAAACGGATGTTTTTATTTTTAAGGATATTTTACGTGAAGTGATTTCGTTGAAATCACTAATTTTTCGAACATTCAAAAGTTCATTTTTTAATAGTTTTCATTTAGTCTTCCTACAACCGTAATATATAAGATAAACAATTTACCTTAATAAAAATATATTGTTGCTTTTGAGAAACTGCTCAATTTTTTTCTGTTATTTTTTTCCCCACGGATAGAACAAGGGACGGTTAAAGAAATGGCATAGATCTGATTTTCATTGATCTCTCTGAATTCCGAAAAATGCAAAATTTTGAAATGATGCGAGAAAGTATAAGCTGCGTTAGCTCCTCTAGTTTATTATACATACGCCAAGACAATTTACAATATATTCCATAACTTGTCGAATAAATCGCAAATATTCTCAAAGGACTAACACGAACTAGTATTTTATCTTACAACAAGAAACAGGTTTTCATTACCGTTGAATATTGATCCGTTCCGAATAAAATCAATACCTTCACTAAAAGAGCTATTTTTGTAGGAGGGCATACACGCAAAATTCTGATTACTTTGGACGGAGCTAAAGAACAAAACAAGTGGATTTGTAATGAGCACTTGATGCATTAGAAATAACACGGGGTACGCACTCACGGTGGGTAAGGAATTTATCTTCGTTAATTCTGAGTCAGATTTCAATTTTTTTTGGATTCTAAAAGAATGGACGCTAATGAAGTGAAGTGGGGTTCCCGTTCGAAACATTACTCTCAAGCTGAGACCAACCGCTGACTAGGCCGGCGGAGTATTGAAACAACAGCGCTTGCGCCTGCGTAGGCCTACGTTACAGCCCTATGGGGAGCGGAGCGTAGGCATAGAAAAGCGAGTTTGACCCCCACCCCAGGCCACCGCCTCCCCTCCCGCCCCCGCTCCGCCTCGCACCACGGCAGCCGCAGTGCGCCGTCCGATGCGCCGTTGCAGAGCGCGCGCGCTCCCCCAGCTGTGCGATAACGACCGCGCCGCGCGCCTTCCCGCCCCTGCCACGCCCGCGTCCTCGCCCCCACTCCCACCACCACCCGTGCCACAGTCCCTGCCTCATTTCTCCACTCGCCTGGCCTGCCACTCACCGCCCTCTCCCACCACACACCTCCCCGTTTGATCCATTTTCCCTGCCATTCCGTCCCTGCCACGCCCGCGTCCTCGCCACCACTCCCACCGCCACCCGCACCCCCGTCCCCGCCCCATTTGTCTCCTTGCCTGGTCTGCCCCTCTTAGCACACACCGCCCCGCTGGATCCCCTTTCCCTGCCACTCCACCCCCGTCTCTGTCTGTCCTCACCACCCCAATGCCGCTCCATCGCTTCCCTGCTCACTCCGTCCCGCGACGCGCCCACGCCCTCGCTCCTGGTTCCGACCCCGCTCTCCCACTCGTCTCCGCTCTTGCTACCACCCCCCGCCTTCGCTCCCACCTCGGCACCTCATTCGGCTCCCTGAACCCGAACCACGTCGCTCTAGCCGCGAAGTGCGACTTGCCCGCGCCCGCGCCCCCGCGGCCGGAGCTCACTCGCGCTGCAGCGTCTGTTTCTGTTCAGTGCGCCTCGGGTCCCGCTGCCCACGCCCGGGATGGAGGCTTTGGGAGAAGGCGACAATGGAGAGTAGCCCTTGGGAATGATTACATTGCATTCGAATGCTACTTTACTCACTCTTTTATCGTCCTTACTGATTCCCCTTGTCCTACCGTTAAATTGTCACCTTTGAATATAGACATCTGTAGGGAAATGGTATTACATCTCCCATTTGTGAGCATGGCCTACGGTCGCAAAATTAATTCAACGTTCAGGGTGTAATCTGGAGTGAGGTAATGGTAGTTATTGTAGCGTTAGTTAAGGTGAAAATAGAAGTTAAGGCGATCTAAGTTTGTACTTGAGATTTAATAGATGCAGGGAAGCATAACGACCCATATTAAAGGTGGTAGAACAAGGGGAAGAGTAAAGATTTTGGTAGAATTGTGAGCTACTTTACTAATGTGTTCATTTAGTAGCAGAATATTTTACTCGCGATGGATTTCCGTGTTTGAAATAAACCATGGTACCTTAAAGCAGATCTTTCAAAGGAACTTGTTTTGAAATGCAATTAGCTTTTGGAGGTTACGTTATCCCATACTCGACATGCACAGGTTATTTTACGTTGAATTATTTATTTGTACATTAGCGTTCGCATTCAAAGTTAGTGGCATATTGGGAGTTAATTAAAGGAAATATTTTTGTGCTTTTAATCACAGATTTACTAGCTACTGCGTGGATGCGCGGTTTCCACGCGAACATTTTATTTAAAAAAAGCACTTCTAGATCCATCTGTTGTGAACAGATACAAGGGATATAATTTCCAATGATAAATTCGGGTGGAGTTTTCGGTCGGCGTAATGTGAATATCTTTGCCTGAAAATTAAAGTGATTTAATTTGGCTCTACATTTCTGTGTCCATTGAATATAATTGCTTAGATAGTTTTGAATGTGCTCCTACGCTATTACGATATCACTGTAAGAGGTGAACAGTGTAACGCCATTAGCATGCAAGACTATTCGAGTCGCCTTGGATTGGGACGACCTGGCTGAAAATGTTAAATAGTAAAGGGGAGAGAATTGAACCCTCAAGTACTCCTGCGGCTATACTGTGGTGCTAATTTGAAAATGTGCAAGTCGATGAAAATGATGTCGCATTTGAAAGGGTAAGACTATTAATAATAAAATGGGTAATAATGAATGATTATAATAACGATAATAAGAATATTAATAAACACAATAATAAATTCTGTAATGCTATTGCAATGAACAGACTCAGTAAAATTCAGGTTCATATTCATCGCACAAACAGCAACGGGCGAGTATCAGCGTGACATTGAATTACAGAGAGTTTATTGCATGTAAAGAATTACATGTAAATTCTACAAGTAATAGATGGTTATTAACTTTCTGAATTGAATAAAAAATTAATTGAATTGAGTAGGAAAAACGTAAACGTTTGACGTCTTATTACGATTTAAATAAGGACGATAAAAGAGTGAGTAAAGTAGCATTCGAATGCAATGTAATCATTCCCAAGGGCTACTTTCCATTGTCGCCTTCTCCCAAAGCCTCCATCCCGGGCGTGGGCAGCGGGACCCGAGGCGCACTGAACAGAAACAGTCGCTGCAGCGCGAGTGAGCTCCGGCCACGGGGGCGGGGGCGCGGGCAAGTCGCACTTCGCGGCTAGAGCGACGTGGTTCGGGTTCAGGGAGCCGAGTGACGTTCAGGGTATTGGAGTCGAATTTCGAGCCATACAGCCCTTCTCTGGCGTAGTGATGTGGGTGGAGACGAGATAACTCTGATTACCAGAGTTCGAGTCTTGGTGCGGAAATTATTTTGTTGGTTGAAAACACTTGCATGACTCGAAACTTTAAAAAAATTAAACATTTTTCGGCGTTTTCCTACAACTACAATTGTAAATATACATTTTTTCTTTATGAAATATGTTTATCAAAACCAAATCTTCAAATGAAGTTGAAAATATGACTTTTTTTTGTATTTTGGCGACAAACATTGTCGTCCGCCCCAAATTTACTGCGCTTCGAGAATGTAATTTCAGGCAGTTCGTAAAGTAAAGTAAAATCCGCATTAGATGACAACAATAACAACAACAAGAAACAATAAGCAGAATATTCAAAGAAGAGCATAGACTGTAGAGGAAGTGTTACTTGGGCACTCTAATGTTTAATCCCATATAGTAGACAAACATGCTAGTACAAAACGTTTGGAGTGCGAGTGCCTGGCAGTAAGTATTCCAATAATATTGATTTGACATAATCGATTCTTGCTCTTTCCTCAACACCTCAAGTGGAGATTCCTTCGCAGAACGCCTCCCCTCTTCCTGTGATCTTATTATGGCTCTTAGGTAAATGCGATGTCCGCGATGCCTTCAGCTTTCGTATGTCACTTGCAGATACTTGGACATCGAGACAGAGAAGTGCATTAATAAATTCTTCTCTATGCTGATACGTATTTACTTATCTGATATGCTAGAATATTTATTTTTACAATTCCGGTGTACGAGTATTATAAATTTTACAACACAATTGCCTCAGCCAAAAAAAGAATGATGCAGAATTGCCTCTCCTTGCAAAAATTGAAATTTCAATTGAAACAACAGGTTTGTAGTTTTCACATCATCCGGGTACAATTGTTGTAGTATGAAATATATTTTATTGATCATTCGACTTTATAGGAACATTTTGGCGTCAATGTAGACAATTTGCGGTTAAATAGAATTTGTGGCAAATAGAACAATATTTACTTATTTATCCTTAGTTTAGTAACTGACAAGCCTCTTTCTCTACATGTGAGATGTCTAATAACAGGAGTACTTAAATTGGTTTTTCGTAGTATAAATGCAAACGTATCAGATATGAAGAAGAATGATTCGTACGCCGTTAGTGCGAAAGGAAAAGAGAAGAAAAGAATACGAATGTACAATAAAAGAAATATTTCCGATTTTAGGTATTCTAAATCAGGGGTGTCCAACATGCAAGACCTCAAGGACCACAACGAAAACCTTTAATATGGTTGCTGGTCATATTTTAATTTCTCGTCCATCCACACCTAACTTCCCCGAATTGTTGTTCTCGGCACTTGGGGCGGCGCCGGCCGGGGGGGGAGCAATTTATTTATTTATTTACGTCAAAAACAGTTAAACACTGTGTGGCGTGCGATGAGGAGAAGTTAATTTGAAGTTATATTTATGTTAAGTTCTTGGAGTTATATTTATGCAATGGAACAATGCGTGATATTAGGCCGTACCACGCGTAGCGCAGTGAAACACATTGAGATGATTTTGAAGTTCTGCATTTACTAGAAAAAAATCCTTTAATACAAACTTAACCTATTTGTACATTAAAGTAACTTTTTACTCTGGCAGGACCTGTGCAGTAATGTTCTTGCCCAACATGAATGAAAGGAACTTTCGCATTTGACTAATTTACTTTCGGGAACCGCAAATTAGACAACTTTGTCCTATATCGTAAGGGTTCAGTGCTTCTGACCTTGACCCGTGAGGAGGGATTCTGAGATAACCGTTTTGCTTTATCGCGTATTACTTAACGAAAAATTGGTTGACGACAAAGCATGTATTTCCATTCATCCGTGCACCCGTCCGTCCATCCAACTGTCGGTGTGTTCGACGAACATTCGCACCGAAACAGTTAACAGGAATTTCTCCAAAAGTAATATCCATCGATCCTCCATCGATCTGGACGAACTTGAGGCTCTGGAATTTGAAAAGTATATATTGGTTTTTGGGGGTACTTCATATGAAGCCTCAACAACATTTTCAAAACTTTCTTAAATATAGCTCCAATTTTTTAATTAATTTTTTCCTGGGATAGGGTTTTAAAAACAAAGGTTTTAAAAAATGGTCTCATTTTCTTTACGATCCCTGAATTGAAAGTTGTATAAGAGCCAAATTTTTCGTCATCTTACAATTACAATATTGAAGACATATTTTTTCCTTATTAAAATCCATTCTTCAGTGACAGATAATTAAATATGATCAAGTACAATTTTGTGAAAATATTAGTTGCTCCTGATTAATTTTGTGTAAAACAGAAGTATATTTTTAACCATTATTTTCTTAACATTGAGTCCAATTTTTTTCTTTCATTTTTTTCTCAAATAGAGCAAAATACGATCATAAAAATCTTTCGATTAACTTTGTAGTTTCAAAAATTGCAACAAAAAAACGTTTCAAAACTACAATTTTTGATAGCTTTTTCCATCTAAAAAATTAAATTTTAAAATATGATTGTGTACTACTTTTTGAAAATACAATTCGTTTTCGAGCAATTTTTGTTTAAAATAAAGGCAATTTACTAAACCTTTTTCTTAAAACGTCTACAAATTGTTTCGTTATTTCTTTTTTAATAGGTCAAAGTACACTTATAAAAATGTCACAAGCTACATTTTTGGTGCGCTCTGCATTTTCGAAAACTGCAAAAGTTGCAGAGTTTGCGAGCGGAATAATGTAAGGCGAAAATAACTTCCAGGATAAATGGATATGTAATCAATATAGTAATACTTTTAATTATTCGTTATTATTGAGGAATATTCCTTGAGAGATTTGACTTACGCGCGTGTTTAGTGTGTTGCAACTCCGAAATCCTTAATTCCTCTACGTGCACTTTTAAAAGGCTTTAACAACACCCCACAGCCCAAAATTTTCACTAGGGCGCCTTCCGATTTTTGTTCGTTTTATTAAATTATTTCAGGGGCTACTTTTTTTTCATTGGTGCTGTCTTTCTACTAGTAAATTAATGATTCCCAGTTGACACTTTTCCCGTTGTTTCTGATTCCAAATTCATCCCCTTTTTGCTGCACTCGGTTTAACGCTTTAATCTGACCTTCCCTATGAGGAACCCAGCAAGCTACTCCGTATTCCAGTTTGGGACGAAACAAAGATATGTAGGCTAGCATTTTCGTGTTACAGTTAGCATTCCGTAATATACGCATAACCAAATGAATAGCTGTCCTTCTGGGTAGTATAATCTTACAAATCAGCTCAGGTAATGTTTCGAATTATTACACCCAGATATTTACAACTGCGTATCTCATGGATTTATTTCTACACATTGTATAGTGGAGTGTTTCCTGTGTTCGAAGCTACGTAAAACTAATTGTTTTTCTTTTATCTGGATTAATATTCATTCCGTTTACCTGCGACCATTTCATCAATTCATCAATATCTTTTTGCAACGGATATATATATATATATATATATATATATATATATATATATATATATATATATAATATTTATATTTGTGTGTGTGAAAGAGAAAGAGAGAGAGAACAGGATGTATCTCATTTTTACCTTCTCGCTGCCGCTGTAGAGAAAGCTATGTAATGCTGCGCGAAAAGAACGGCGAATTTTCAGCAGAAAACCTCATATTATAGGGCCCTGGCGACGAAAAAGTGGATAAATTCATATGCTAAATTTAGAAACAAACCCTTTATCACATGTTTGGGCCATATTTCATGTTTCGTGGGTCCTTGATACCGACAAATCGATTGACGGCAAAACAAGTGTTCGTCCGTCCATCCGTCTGTTTGTGAATAACGCTAGCGGCTGAACTGTGCAGCCGTTTTTTCTTCTAAATTGATTTTCTTCAATTGATTTGGCACAGTCTCTTGAATTTGAAACCCATATTTTTATTCTTGGGGTACTTTACATGAAATCCCTGGGATATTTTTAAATTTTTTAAAAAAATGACTGTATCGTTTTTTTTATTAAATTTGGTTATTGGTTAGTGTAAAGGACGCTTAAGAGAATCGTGCCAGTATCATGTTCATTGATTTGTCTGTTTTTTCGAAAATTAAAAGGAAATTAAAATGTTTTTGGAGTCTTTCTACAACTACAATCATGAAGATACAATTTTATTCTTAAAAAAATGTGTTTATCAATAATAGATCTTCAAATAAGATCATGTTGAATTTTTTGAAAATATGAGCATTTTTGTGTAGTTTGGTGACAAACATAGTCGCCCGCTCCCACTTGCTGCCCTTATTATTTATTATACTTATATTATTTCATTTTAAATTGCGTCCTTTAATTGTGTTAAATTTGAAAAGGATTAGATGATCTCCCTTTTCTTAATAAGATGTGAGAATGAAAAGTAATCAGTTAAAAAAAACATGTGATTTTTATAATATTATAATTAATTATTATTATATTTTTCTGTCCTTTCATTTTCGTGCTATCGGTTTCAACAATTGTAATTGACAAAATGTGAATCCCATACAAATTAGCGACCATTGTTTCTTGTTGTAACACATTGTTGTAACGCTGCACTTATAACAGAAGGCGGGAATGACGGCTGCCTTTCGTTCGCGTTAATATAAACTAATACTTTTATAGATTTAGATAATATTACAATACTATAGTGATTAATAATTACTATTATATATGTTTCGATCTATTTGCATTTGTTTGCCAACGCTATCAGTATCCTATTATTTATTAACTTTTAATTATTTTACTTTCTCGCTTACCGCTTACGCAGAATATTGTAAGGCTAAAAAACGCATCGGATATGTTCATGTATACACTGTATACCTTTTACAATGAATTCCATGCCATAAATATTGTCATTTAAAGTTTTGAATAAAATATCTATTGCTTGAAACTATTTAATTTTCGCACCCAATGTTGTAGGACTTCAAATGAATTTTACAAAAAATGACTAATGAGATTTGTTAATTCGGAGAGAAATTGTGGTATAAATAATATATCATAACCATAACTAAAGACGAGAAGGCGTGTGCTGTTTTAGCACCAGTAGTTCGATACACGATCCCGTCGTCCGCGTGAAATCTGATTGTTGAGTAATGTATTTTCAGAGCCACATTGCCTGAGTACTGTATTTTTAGTTTCACAATCTCATTTTCTTATTCCGGGTCTATGATTTTATTTGCGTCACTTCCCTGTTTTCTGGCAGGAACCTACTTGTTCGTATTTCCCATACTGACGACCTGATGTCCGTAAATGTTATTCTTCTGATTAGGCAAAATTCCATGATTTCTCAACAAATTCCAATAAAATGCTTGAAAGAGGAAGTACGTTTTGTATTAGGTTTGATGGCCCGTTATGCAAATATTCCCCAATTTTCAATTATGGATTTGCTGAATTTATTAATACTATGCCGTTAGGAAGTATCGGTAATATAAAACTTACCTGTTCCATTTCATTAATATTACATTATAATAATATGACATTCACTTCATTCATTTTCGATCTTGCAATGAGTCCCAGTGACCCATTGCACAGCGCGAACCCTTGTGTCACGCCCTATTAAAATAACTCCGAGCGAAGGGCGCTTTTGGCAAATTTAGCCATGCGCAGCTGCGCGCGCCGCCACCCAAGGATTCCTCGACGTTCGCCCGCCTCCGAAAAAAACACCCCCTACGATCTTTGTGTAGCAGTAGGTGGTTGACTCTCGGATGAGTCATATTAAGAGACTCGGGGGCAGCTAGCTGTCCCTAAGAGGCAATAAACCACGAAGCTTCGTAGAAGGGTCGCGGACGTGAATCGTGTCACTTAGGCACTAGATGCACAACAATAAACAACCAATTACATGTTAGGAAGTAAAGGTTGCAAAGATGCGCAGTTCCCTTCATCCAATCACAGAGCTCGGGTGATACAATGTTCTGAAAATTTTTAACAAGCCTATGAGAAGCTTCGCGCTACGCACGTGACAGAGCTCTCGCATTTTGCGATAGGGGTGGGGACGGGAGCTGAGAGCGCGAAAGACACAAGATTATTAGAACAAGATTCTCGACAGCGATCGGTGGACTCATAGAGAGACAGTTCTTGGTTTAACGGCGACAACAGCCATCCAACGAACGATCGCTGTTCTCCACACGATCCTACCAGCCCTCATTTCAGCATCGGTATTTATTTCGGATTTATGCCGGGCTGGAATAATAGGATCAACACCATAAATTACCCGTGAGGGTGTGCAGCACGATCATTCGGCTGCAAATGACAAAACGCGGTCCAGGCGACGTGTGACGACCTGCGACCCGCGCATCAAAAACCGACTCTTCATTTCGCGGACGGCCACGGATGATCTCCCGCCCAGCCTGAAGTCGGACATCCGCGCGTGTTCCTGCCGACTACACGAGTCTCTTATGGCATTTAAATGGGTCCTCCGCTGCAGCCGATCGGTATTGGACGTGTAATCCTTTCGGGGTGAAGTAGCGACATTACTATCATCACCATCCTGTAAGTGAATTCATGCCCATACTATTTATTAGCCCGAGAAAAGAACAACAAATAATAGTATGTGAGAGAGACAGTTTACCACGATAATAAACGTGTCCCCGCCATTTTGTCGGGTGGTAACACAAAGAAATGTGTGTTATTTTTAGTCAGTAAGCCAAATGCAAACCTTCGATCCAGGACGCTCACCCCTGAGATGTCCAAAGCCGGTGACCAGACAGCAGGTAAGGCATACGCTTGGCGCCCTTTAAATAAATTCAGCGCGTGCACCCTGCTGTCTGAAAGTGACCGTCGCACCTTAAGTGTGATGGCGATTTCCCCCCCCCCTTATGATAGTGTAACTCACAGGTTGCATTACATAAATTGTCGTCCAACGTGTGTGGTTGATTTACAATATCAGTGATTTGTAACTTTGAAATATTTGGTTTTCAACCAGTTATATCAAATAGATTCAGGTGGAGTATGGGAAAGGAAGGAAGTCATCCAGGAAAGTCTCTCCACAAAGAGCTGAATCAGGGTCTCTTATTAATCATTGCATTTATGTCGGTAGCAATCGGATCACTGGCACACAAGTGAAGTGGACAACATGTCAAAACTTAATATAATTGTAGTTTGTGCGTAATTTAAGTTTTCTTTTGTTACAAGCTGCAGCTCTTGCTACAAACATAATTTCTGTTGCATTCACTCTCACCAGGAAGATGCCACTGCGGAGAGACATTCCTGGCGAATTGTATACTATATCAATATTAACACGGCCGAAATTTTCCTGTGAGAAAGTTACTCCTCGTACAATAAAGAGTTGTTAATACGTTGTTGGAGAGGTTGATACCTATTAATGAAAACCTGGTATTGTCCAGGTATCTAATTTATAAAAATAAACAAATTAATATTAAATAAATGATTACCAAAAGAAGAGTGAAATAAAGTTGAAATATAATTGTTAAATTATTAAAGCATGAAAGGAAACGATCGCTCCTGATTAGCAGCCGCTAGGCGTGAAAACGATTCATGCGATTTCTGAATGATGGTCAGCCGTATTAGTACACACGGGACGTCGGTGATGACGGGAGCGGCCCCGAGTCCCACACACGATCGAAGGGTCAAAGGAGGTGGAGGATGTGAGCGGAGTGGGGAGACAAACAGAATTTTACACCCTACATTTTGGACTTCCCCATCTCGCCTTAATTGGCTGAAAAATAATGGATGGCTGGGAAAACAAGTGACTTGCAACTAACACCCTTCCTAGTTTGACCAAATACGTAGACGACGTATTGCCAGTATGAACGGGCATCGCCAGACAACTACACTGATGTTTTTGAAAATTGAAACACCAAGAAAGAGGCATACTATTACAATGAAATGTATTCCACAGATTAGGAATATCACAATATTCAATTGGTTAGATTTATAGAACTATCCCTGACCTTGATTATTTAGTAGTACGGTTGAAGCCGCCACGCGCTGCCATCAGAGCCTACAGACGTTGTGGCATGGATTCAAAGAGGGCCTGGATATGCTGCTGGGGAACACACCTCCACGAGGTTTCTATGCGTGACCACAAAGCATCGACAGTGGCTGCAGTAGGACCAGGTCGAACAGTTGCCGACCTATCGTATCCCAAACGTTCGATACGTAAACATTCCAGACGAACGTGCAGGCCAGGGAAGCAATGGTACCCATCGTTCTTCGTAGAAAGCCCGCAAATTCCTTTCCACATGCGTCGGGCATTGTCCAGCTTAAATATGACATGTCGAGCTGCTTGCAAGAGGGCCAGTATCTCAGCCTCTAAAACCTCCCTGTCGTAGCGGTTGGTGTTCAGATAACCATCAATACGTACGAGGCGAGATTGCACATTGTAGCCAATGGTGCCTCAAACCATCACACTTGGCGTTTGTCAGCCATGGCGCGGAACAATGCAGGCTGGCTGATAGCGACCCCACGGTTGCGTCAAACACGTACGCGACCATCGCTGTACCCGCGGAACCCGTTCGAAAAAACACTAAATTTTGCCACTCAGCACACCAGTGAAGACGTTCACGGTCCCATTGCTGTCTTAGGCGTTGGTGGTTTCTGGCCAACGGAATCTGGCGCAGTGGTATGCATGCCACCAGTGCAGCAAATGGCGTCGAACCTTCGACAAAGACATGACCACACCACTTGCAGTGCTCCAAAGTCGAGCCAACACTGTGGACGACGCCGTTCCGACGGTTACGGCCCAACGAACAAGATGGCGGTTATCTCCCGATATGGTCCAGTACCAACTCGTCGCTCCGTATGACCCTCCTCTACTCACTGGTTCCAAACAAGCATCTCTATCGTAGCAGCGCGCCCCGTTCGAGCCGCAATGTCACGATGACATTGTCGCATGAGAAACCCGTTTTTTGAAGTCCGATCGTTCTGCCCGTTCGAACGGACTCAGATGCTGATTCCATTCCTGATGGCATTCCAGTTCTTGCTTGCACGTTTCCACGTCGTTTGACGGCTCTACGCCGAGTGTCAGCGTAACACTGACCTGACCTGTCATACATAGGAGGGCGCTGCTATACCAATGTACAACAGCAGCGCCCTCCTATGTATGACAGGTCAGGTCAGTGTCAATCAATGTACAGTCCATCACACTTCTTATGGGTACACTGTTCTACACATCTGCCGATTTTATGATGATTCCGACCATTCCTTGTGGGTGTTGCAATTTTCACAAACAGCAGTGTAGATATTTTCACCAATACAACAATACTTTACATTTAAATATAAAACTCCTGAAATAGAAAAGAGGACAGATCATTTAACTTCTTGCATCTCACTTTCACGCAAATATAGGGCCACCACGGTTTAATATATTTTGAAAAACCATCTACTCAGTCTCAATTAAACCCAACTCTTCAGAGCATTCTCTCATCATATAAACATACACCATACTATGGTTCACATAGTGTTTCTTGAAAATACATTCGAAAAAAAAACTTATACCCATGAGGAACCGACGTCTCATTCACTAATATAAGAAAAAAATTACACACTCAATGTCCATGAATATTCCCCTCTCACACACATCCAGAAGTGCCAGTTTTTCGCCTCCTAGACTTGCACAGGTTCTTAGTGTTAGCACGCAATTCACATTTCCCCTACACCACCGGACTTACAGATTATCTCATCTTATAATAATAATAATAATAATAATAATAATAATAATAATAATAATAATAATAATAATAATAATAATAAAGCATTCCCGAGGGCCTAAAATAATGTTAAAAAATTATGTTTGCAATATTCAGAAATTTCCATTCGTATTATTTCAAATAAAATTTTAAAGTACAGATTTAAGGAAAAATAAGTATCAAATTTGCAATTTTGCAATGTTAATTTTTTTTGTTCGCTATTTTCGAAAATAAAGAATTTAAAGAAAATGCGAATTGCGACATTTTTAAGAACCCTTTACTCTATTCGAAGAAAAAGGATTTTTTTACTAATGTCGAGCGGGGCAAAGTGGATAATAATTACTACAATCTTCCTAAAGTGGTAAAAAGCCACCTCCGCTTACGTACGGTACATTGCTGCTTTAATGGAATTTCTACAGTTCTTAAGAACTGTTAATCTACAATAAATGGCAATCCTATGAAATCATTTAAAATCTTCCAGTGTTTACAAATTCAATAATGAAAATAAAATTAAATAATTATAATTCTGTAGAAACTACATGAAAGCTTCAACGTGCCGTACGTAAACCTTTGCACTACTTTGGGAAGCTTGTAGTAAATAACGTTTTTCTTTCTCACGAAATTAACTAAGTTATAGCAGTACCTATATAAAATTTAAAAACATACGTATATTTCACTTGGAGAAAATTATTGAAATTAATGTCATTCAACAAAAAAATGTAACTTAAATTTGGCATAAAGCCACCTCACAGGGTGGGGTGACTTCATGCCACTTCTTTTATTGCATCTCGTTCAATGCTACATGATGCATGGCACAGTGTCACTCCCTTCTTCATGATTGCTTTGTAGCAATGAATGAATCAAACCACAATACTAAGTTTAGTAAAATGGAAACTGACGAAGCACACTCTTTTTCACATAAACCTTCCAAATTAATTTTACATACCTTAAAAATTCACTTTCTCCACCCTATTTGATACTCCTCATGAATCTTTGTCTGAACTGAAAAAACTTTTTGCGGCCAATGGAAAATTGTTTTTAATATCTTATTATGAATCTTATTTTATCTAAAGTGTTCTTTGAAAACCAGTGTTTAATTTTAAAGTGCTTTGAGACCCGCAGTTTGTTTTTAAAAACACTGATGATTAAAAACATATACTATAATGTGTTAACGCACATTGCACTAATGCATGTATATATATATATATATTTCTTTTGATTTTTTTTCTTTTTCTGAATTAACTTAATGTAATATGTATATTAAAGGGCAATGCCTGCACGTAGCACGTGCTGCCTGTGCCTTTGTTTTAAACCGGCCCTGATAAGATTCATAGATTACTAGGGCATAAAAATATTGTTCCGAACTTTAGTAGTGAGGGGGTTTGTACCTTGTGCAAACAAGAAAAGCAGCTAAATTGCATACATGTGCATTTATTACTCTCAAAGTATTTATTTTCCACCCAAGACGCCTGGCTTCATTTGGAATTTGCGAACGCAATTTGCAACGCGAAGACGACTTGTCCCCTTTGGAGAATGAATGAAAATTAAATGCGGAGCGGGGGTGGGGCTCCACTCAAGGACAGGAGTCGCGAAAGAGGTGCTAGTGAAGAGAAGAGGTAAAGTAGCGTCTGTCGGAGGTCGTCGTGGCAGAAGTAGTAGAGGGGGAGAAGGTGAGACCGGTGAAGGAGGGGTTAAGGCGCTGAGAGCCAGTTGTGTGTACGTGTACGTGTGTGTGAGTTGGTGTGAGTGCGGTGCGCGCATCGGTGTGCATCTGTGTGCGAGTGTGAGATCTGGTCTGCATGCGGGCGTTGTTGTGTATGCTAGTTACTGTGTGGAGGAAATAAGACAGAATTTAGTGATAGATTGACAAATGAATGTGTTATAAATATGGTGGATCCTCATCTTATTGCTGTTGATGAAATCGATGGCATTTGGACGTTCATACAAAGTGTTAGTATTGTACTCAAGAGTATCGTACAGTGCCGGGTAATAGTCGATGTAAACTGCAAATGCGAACCGTATTAAGAAAAATAATTAAACTCGAAGAACGTGTATAATTCATTATCGTGATATTCTGAAGATTTGGTATTGTTTATTCTTAATTGAGTGTTTGTTCATTTAGTGGTAAAATATTATTCTTAAATGATTTTGATAATTGCCGAAAATAAATTGAATGCAATGTGAATATTTAAAATAATATTGTTCTTTCTCAGAAATTTTCTTTAGTCTGTACTGCTCAAGGTTATGTTTTTTCTTCTTTTTTCTATCTTTTGTTACACATTCAGCTTATCATAGGTGGGCTAAAATTTTTATTTTGCCTTATTAAAGCTCATTGAAACTTGTAAATAATTACAACAAATACCTACTTTGAAAACTGAATTTAGTAGTCTGCCTTCACACATTCTCCTTATTTTTAATTTTGCATGTACCTTATCTGGCACAATTGTGTTTGAGGTTGTAGTATGCAGAATTGTGGACAATTAAAGTAAAATTGTGTTGCAGATTGATTGGCATGATCCATGGCTGATGGGTCTAGTTCTTTTTCATGTTACCATTACTTTAATGACTCTCTTGACCAGGAATCACAGCAATTTTCAAGTTTTACTATTTTTCTCTTTGTGTAAGTAAAGTTATTTTGTTGAAAATTACTGTAACTTTCATTGATTTGAATAGTTTTTCATTTAGAAAATTCTCTTGCCTTACATATGAAAATTTTCAATTTTCTGATGGTATGTTTTAGTGCTTCTTGTATACTTCTCAGAAAGCATCAATGAAATTGCTGCCAACAATTGGAGGTAAGGAATTATTGTACTTGAAATACATGGGTAGATTTTGTTCAATAATTTTTACCCCTTGACAAAAAAGAACAGAATATTTGAAAGTTTTCATTTCACTATTTTCACAATGTCTACCTATGCATGAAGAATGGAACAGTTTGAATTTACTAAAAAAATTTACCTTAAATGGGCCAGGAGTTTTATTTGTTATTGTCTGTCAGAATCATTTGAAATTGTTCAGACGTTTTTGCTGTAAGTTCGTAAAACTTTTTATCCTATTGTCTTGAAATATGAAAATAATACTACTTTACAATATGCCTTGCACCTTTTGATTCCTTACTGAACTAAACTTCGAAATTTAATGAAATAGCTCCAAAATTAAAATTGCTTTTTAATTTGACAGGGATACTATCAGTAGTATGAACAAATTTTGTTCTATTTATTATAAGTAATGTAATAATGCATTATGTAAATTCAAAGTAACATTGACAAATGTTTCAAAAAAATATACAAGTTTCTAAATTTGTGGATAAATACTAACTTACAGTTTGTGATTTCAGTTTGTTCTCGAACCAGCAGTACTTTGACACTAAAGGAATGTTCATATCACTTGTGTTTTCCGTGCCAATCCTGCTAAACTGCATGATTATGGTGGTAAGAATTTACCTTTCTATTGTTTTGTTATTAAAACATTTGTGCTGCAATGTTGTTTCTCAACACATCAAAAATTTGTTATCCTTGATGTATTTGAAAATAGAGATTTTTATTTTATTTACTAGAAACAAAAATTATACTCTCAAAATAATTTACTTTATCTTCTTCTACTTGATGCATATTTCCTTTGTTGAACTTTCATAATGCTTACTCATATTTATTGACTTTTCCTTTTTGTATGTCCTCTTTCACATTCTTGTTTGTAAATCATATGTTGCAGTATGAAATTGATTATCTTTCATGTTTATTATTTGAACTAGGAAATGTGTAATAAAAATATTTGTATTTTTGAAATTTAAACGGAACAATTCAGCCAATTGAAGTTTGTTAGCATTACACAAAAATTCCTCTTCCAAAGTCACTGGATTGGTTCACCAACCTCTAAGTTGTTACATTCATCCCAATCTGTAACCCGTTATAATGGAGAAATATGAACTAGAACAATTTTGAGATCTTGACTGATCGGGACATGCCACGTGTCTGGCTGGGTTGCCAATGTTTCAACCATCTTCTTGTGGTTTTTATCAGTCCTGGTCCTGGTGAAGACCACAAGAAGATGGTTGAAAAATCAGCAATTCAGCCTGCAACGCAGCATCACCCGGACAGCCAAGATCTCAACTCTGGCTGCGGAAGCCTACATCTTCACAGAGAACAAATTTGCTTGGAGTGTATAACCACTCTGTGAATTTGTGTGATATATTTATGGTGATTAATATTTGCATGTTTTTTGTGAAGATTTAATAGTTATTCTGATTGCGTGACTTAAGAAAGTCTTTTCCATCAATTCCATATCAGTACTTCATTATTAAATTAACGTTTCGGTGTTTTGTTTGTTATTTTTCATACATCCCGTTTTTGAATTTTTAACATTCTCTTAACTTCACAAATGACTCTTTTTTTCTATGTCCTGTGCAGATCCTTTTTGTTTCTAAAAAAATTTGCATTGAGGAGCGTGTAGGCTAGTTTTAATTGTGGCTACTTTTAAATTTTAATAAAGACACTTCTTGAAATATTTTGAAACAAAAAAATGAGCATCTTCAAGTTTCAGACAATTTGGGGTATATTATCCCGCAACCAGAGGCATATCTACAGTATGGCAGACATGGTTCGTGATATGGGTGCCACTCACAAGGGGGAGATTAAAGTATACGTACTAAAAGAAATAACAACAACCCTAATTTAAAGTACCCTAACTGAGGCCCAAATTCTGTGCTTACCATGGGTGTCTAAATTCCTGGACATGCCTCTATCCACAGCTCACAATTTTTATTTTTAATGGAATTTTAACATGTTTTAAATTCTCCAAGGCATTACTTACCTAATCATCAACATTTTGCAATAAAATTACTATCTCAAAGTTTCTTTGGTTGCTAAAGATAAATCTTGAGGTTAAGGATAAGGTGCACAACAGGTGGGAGATGCCAGGTGGAGGAAATCTCTGCAAGTCAATGTGTAGGTTGATGTCAGATCTGGCCATCTCGTTGGGAACTATCATCACCACCTCTCGCAATAAAAACATGCGCTACACTTATGGGATGAATTTCCCGAGCAGTTGACATGCCCGGAACACTATACAATCAATCAATTAAAAAGAATATAGTATTGGTTTGGTTAGCAAGTAACAAAGTTTGAAAGTATTTTGCATTTATGTTGCAGGCTAATTGGTTATGGCAATCAAGTCAGCTGATGACAAAGTTGAAAAGAGCACAGCTGAGGCAGCAGGCTCAGTTCCTGCAGCGGCAACAGAGCCAGAATCGAACAGAGGAGAATGCCCACAGTAAGGCGGATTGAAAGCCCTGAAATGGCACGTTGACAATGTTGGATAACATTCGACTGAGATGATCAAACAAGAGTGGTCGGACTAGTCAGTGCCCTCCACCAGGTGGGGCCTCCGTGCCACATCCTGAGTGTGAGGTCCAGTGTGAGTTGCAAGTTCATATTCTTTTGTTGTGGTATGGTGGTTCCCAACCTATTGTAATACTTTTTTTGTATGAGAATAGGTCTCTGTGCCTACTGCCATATATCACTTGTGTGATGTGCCATGTACAGAAAGAGGTGAAGAGCTTGTTTTAGCCCATTGTCAGTGTTTTTAAATTTGTTGAGAGTTATCTACCTCATGGATGACTTCAAGCATTGGAGTCTCATTTCATCGAGAAATAATATGCTTTCTGTATTATGGTGGACAAAATGAATTCCACAAAACTTAGTTATATGAACTAATATTGCAGCCTTTGTCTCTGTGACTCTTCAGAAACATACATGGCCTATATGCACTTAGCATGGAGTTACCATTAGTACGTGCTGATAGTGATAGTTTAACTTGTATTAATGCAGGAAATAATAATGAGGGACATGTTAGAATTTGGGAGCTTTGTCAGTAAATTTTGATTCCTCTGATGCAAAAATAGTTGTAATAATAAAATAGCAATTAATGCTTGATGAATTAAGGATAGTGATTATTAAAAATATATATTACAATATAGGTAAGAATACATGACAGGAGAAGCGCTGCCTTACTGTGATATTAAAGATCCCATTTTGGAGGGGAGTCCCAGAGATATAGGTGTCTGATGAATGGCATTCCTGAAAGATGTGTAATTGGCAGTGCAGCAGGACTGATTCACGAGTTATTTAGTGTAAATTTACATCAGATAATTGCACTTTTTCTCCTTCATTTTTGGTTTTCCACAACTAGGTTGGGAATTACTCTGCTAGTGTACTTAACATGAAAATAAGAGTGACATTACTACTGGAAGTAACCAAAGACTGCAATTGTTTTCAATGTGTTTCGCCCACAACTTCTGATGCACAGAACAGTCTGAATGTTGCCTTAAATTATGACCATAATTTTCTTCTTTGCTTCTGCTGTTATATCTTAAAAAAAATAGTTTTCCTTGTCTTTTTGCTTCACATCCTTGCATTACAATTTACATTTTTCTTGAGTTCTTGTTTGTATCATATGGCTTACATCTTGCAGTGAGATCCACTGCTTAGTCTCTAGTCTGATATTTCTCTCATCCTGTGAATATATATCTTTTAATTTATCAAGATCCAATCCTTTCTTCTAATCTTGATTCTTCTCAACTGAATTATTTTTTAAAAATTCTCGGAAGTGGGATGAACATATAGCATGCTTCATGAAAAATTTCTTTGTGGATACATCTGTAGTAAGAGGTTTTGTAAATATATATATATATATATATATATATATATATATATATATATATATATATATATATATATATATATATATATATATATATATATATATATATATTAATTTGTTAGCTTTTGCCTAGAAATGTTTTGCATATACCTTAACATTGTCTTCCTTTGTTCGTCTGTGACCTTGCAAGTAAATATGGATCTCTTCTGTATAACTGTCTGTAGCATTGCGTGAAGCAATAATCCACAAGAAAGTGACTGGTTATCGTAACTATGTATCCAATGTGATATTAATTGATGATTATTTTGTTAATAATCAAAAATGTACATACCTGAAAAGCAGTTATTCTATAGAAGAACATGTGGATATTATTAATGGTATTGTTATGCGAGAATCCTGGCTTTTTAGTAGTTGGCTATGATAATTCTATTTCATTAATTTGGTTTCAGTATTGTAATATATCTTTTTTATAGCTGTATTTATTTCTTTTGCTTCATTGAGGTATTTTCTGAATAAAATTTAAGCGCAGATATTTTTCTACTTGCCAGTTGTTTTTGTTTTTGTTATCTTTGGTTAAGATGCACTTAAATGAATGAAATTATTTGTCAAGCATTGTAATTAGCTGATGTATCGTGATGATGGACAACAGATTTCATCTATTTTTTATTAATGTTATATATCAGATAGATGTGAAGAATCATGTTGGTGATACCAATATGTCTTGAATTGTAGTAAATGTAATGTTGTTTACATGACTTGTGTCTGTGAATAGTGTATTTATGTGATTCAATTACACATGATACAATTTTTCTTCTGAAAAATGTCTATATTAAAGAACATACTGCAACTATTGAAAGATCGTGGTTTGTGCTTGTAGTAAATTTGAATCTTTAAACAATATTAATTTTCAATTTGTTTAAGGACTCAGTTTTACTTTTTAAATGTTTTATTCTTGAGTAGTATGAACCCAGTTCAAACTTCTCAAGCTGATATATCTTGAATATCTTGAAATTTTAGTTCTTAGCGATATTTTAAGAAAAATATTGTTTTAAACTAAAGAGATATTTCTTTATCAGTGTTTTATAAAACTGTTACAGGTTTCCTTTCCTTTCCTAGAATCCATTATTTAGAATTAGTTACATGAAAACTTCATGACACATTTCTTCTTCATACAGTCCATTGGAGTTGGCATTTACCCACATGTTAGTTGATACCAGTGCTACTTTGATGAATCCAACTGAGATTTATATTGAACAAAAAGGATATCGCAAAGAAAATCCCCTGAAGAATTTTTTCTTGCCAAAATGTGTGGGAATTTGGTACCTTTTTGTACAACACTATATGCAATGTAAAACCTAGCACTTTTGTTTGATGAATTGTTAAAATAGAAAAGGTTGGATAAACAGCTCTCCTCCTTTCTATATCTTCTATTACTTGATAGTTCCTTGAGCTGAAGAGGCACTTATTTGTAGGTTGTGACTATCAGCATAATCATACGATGCGTACGACTTTTTCCAAACTGAATAAACTGCTGTCGATCTGGCTGAGTCAAAGCTCGGATTTTGAAGAACATGCATTAATTTTTAGAGGTACTTTGCATGAATCCTCTGGACATTTTCAACATAAAGTAAAATACACTGATTAAGATGGCATAAGTCTGTTTTTAACTGTTAACTCTGAATTTTGGAAAATTGCAAAAGTTCCAATTTTCTCCGGCGTCTTCCTACAAGTACAAATTTGAAGACTGAGATTATTTTTGTTTGAAATTTGTTCTCCGTAGTTCTTTCAAGATGATCGTGTACATATTTTTAAAAAATTGGTAGTTTTCATGCAATATGTTTAATAAATCATGAGCAAGATTTTCTCAAAATTTTCCAAATTCTTTCTTTAAACTTTTGGTAGGGATACATCTCAATGCACTCTATAAGATGGCATAAATGTAGTTTTGCTGTGATATTTCGGTTTTTCAAAAATTACAAAAATGTAATTTTTTTACTTGCTCCCATGTTAATATTTACATAAGCAGTAATTTGTTCACATTATTATATTTATGATTAAATGTGCTTTAAATAATGTTGCATAAAGTGTCTCGAAAACTTAACCATTTAGTGTGAAAAGTAGCTAAAAATTCATTTCAGATTTCTACATTTTCAGAAACGCTCAAACACCATTTTTCAAGAAAGGTTTCCAAATATTTTCTTCAAATTTTTCGAACAGTTAGTGCTAATTGGACTCTTTAATATGACCTTAAGTTCATTTTCACTTCTTCCCATCTTCCATTAAAACCCTTGACATTTTTGAAAGTTGCAAAAGTCAAATTTTTTGGACTCGCTTCTGTTACAACTACTGTGTTACTGTAGATAGAGATTTTTCTATTAATAAATCTATTCTTCTAATTAGATCTTTAAATATTGCCTTGTACTATTTTTTGAAAATATGATTAGTTTTCACACGATTTTAAGTGACATGACAATTTTTGAAAAAACATACACATTTTCTTTCAAAACCAGCTCAAAATTTTTGAACTTGTGTAAAAAAAGAGAAAAATGCACTAAATTCTGTATTATAAGTACAGGTTGGTTAAAATGTTTGACTTTTCAAAACTTACACATTTAAAAAAAAATATATTTCCTATTGATTACAAAAACATTATATGCTATTGTGAACAATGCATTTCCAAAGTTTCTCAAAATTTCAAGAGTAAATGAACTTAAATTAGTGGAGTTTCAGAAACACACTACCATATCTTGCCTTCAAAATGGCTCTATCAGAGTTCAGGCTCATTCAGTGTTTCATCAAATTAAAATCTTAGGGAACCAGAAAATTGAGAAAATGTGCAAAAAATTGTTGTTTTCTTTGATAGAACCAAAATTTCCAATATATATTTTAAAGAAAGGAAAGAAAAACCATTATGCTAATTGAAGAAATGTGTCAATATTATATTTCACATCATTTTCTGTTAAGTTTATTAATTTTGAGAAATTTGTTCATTAATGTGCATGATGAAACTTTTATGCTAAGGCAAATAATTCTACTAAATGTCATCGTCATCATCATGAATAACACGATAGTAGGTCTGGGGCTTGTTCCTGTTAGGACAGGAGATCTGGGGATTATTTTTCCAGATGTTCCTGAATATTTCATCTTTTGTTGGGTCTTGCTATATTTCTTTGCCCTATGGGTTTATACTTTAAAACTGCTTTAGTAAATCTATCTGCTTGCATTCTTTGCACACGTGAGAGCTATCTCTTGTGGCTCTCATGTCATTCACTATGTTTTTTTTCTAATTTCAGAATTGCTCTATGTCGATCTAGCCATGTAATTCCTACCAGGTGCCGGAAAAGTCTCATTTGTGTGGCTCCCAATCTCTTCTCTCTTTATTTTAGGGTCCATATTTCTAAACTGTATATTAACATTGGCTTAGATGTTATGTTCTGTATACTTAGTTTTCTCTATGTTGTCATATCTCTTCTGAAGTGTTTCTTGATTATTCAATTTACTCCATTATATTTTTGAATTTTTATTTCTTGATCTTCTGAATTTTGTCCTATGATGTTTCCTAGGTACATAAATTTTGCTACATGTTCTATTATTTTTCTATCTATAACAATTTTTACCCTCATCATTTCTTTGTCTTGAAATGCCATAGCTTTAGTCTTATTTGTCAAGATTTTCATGTATATTAGGACTATTTTATGAAGTTCATATGCTGCCCTCTGTAAGTCATCTTCTGATTCCATTGTTAAGTTCATGACATCTGCATAGAGAATCATTTGGACCATTTGTCTTTTGTTTAAATTTATACTGATTTTCACTTTTTGTTTCCCCTTTTTGATCATGTGGTTTGCTAAATGTATGTAAAATAAATGTTAAACTGGCATAGTGATAGCCCGCATCCTTGTGTCAGTCCTCTGGTTGTTCTAAAAGTCTCTGTATTGCTTTCGTCATTCTTTCTTACTTTAATCTGAGTGTGTATAAAGATTCTGGATTCCTTTTATTATGTCTGTAAGTATCTCTTCATCTTCCAGTATTTCCCACATTTTGTTTCTTTTCACACATGATAGGCTTTTTCAAAGTCTATAAAGAGGAGGAAAGTTCGAAGACTCACTTCATTTCGTTTGTCCAGGATTGTCTGTACTGTGAAAATAGCATCGTTTGTATTCTGCCCTTTCTAAATCCATTTTGTTCTCCCAGACATTTTTTGCTATATTCATATAATATTTTTCTTTAGATATTAGCAAAAAGTTTTAATACTATAGACAGGAGAGTGTTCCCTCTACAGTTTTTGCAATCTGTTTTTGATCCTTTCTTGTGTCTATTAATTAATCACTGTACCTATCTGCCATTCTTTTGGAAGTGAATACTCTTCCCAAGCTTTGTTATGTAGTTTTGTTAGGGTATTCTTGAGAACGTTTCTTCTCTATTCAATGTTATTCAAATAAATAGATTCAGTGTTACTAATAACATTATGTATGCCATAAAAATATAACAATTTACATTTTACTGAACCATTACAAATTGTATAAGGTGTTCCTTGTTGAAGCACTATTAGTTTTTTATTTGTGTTTGCATTATACCATAATCTTTGATTTCAGTATTTAAGTCTCATAGGGAAGATATCTAATTTCTTTTGACTGAAAATGCTTCAAATGTGTTGCTATGAGTATATCTTTCTCAGTATATATTTAAAATATTGTAGGGTAGTGCCAATATTGTTGTGCATATATTGTAATATGAAAATATCCAACAAAATTATTTTTCTTCCCATGGAAATTTCTAAGTTTCCAAAAGTGAAAGAAATGTTTAACCATTTCAGACACCGTGCCTTCTTTTGAGGACAGCATATTTAATGCCCATTTTACTTCCTCTGTGTAACACTAGCGCTCTAATTCCATTATGTACTCTTAAAGCAAACTGTTTTAGTAGTTCACAATAGATAGCAGCACTTTCCAAAATCTGAAGTGTTATTCACTTTAATACAAACCTTTGGTGATCGAAAGCGAAGCGGGATGCTGTTGTCTACCAAGAATTAGTTAACTGTTTGTGTTTCATAAAGTACTTTAATGGGTGAATATTTTTTCGTTTTACATTATTCTATAGAATAATTTATTGTCCATCAAATTCTGTAATTGAGGAAATAACGTCGGGTATTTTTCTGTCCTGTGTGGAGGGCATGGTGTCTTGGAGACTCCATGACGGACGAAGATAGGCTTCTGACTATGGAGGAAATTGGGCTCCAAATTCGAAGGTATAGGCGAGAAAAGGTACATGCACGAGATGGGATAGAAAAAAAAGAAAAGCTTTATAGAGGTGCCACTTCCTGATGTATATCGGCTCTGCACTGAGGATATGGAAGGAGTCGACAATCTGCACTTTTCCTCTATCGGACATTTATAAGATCACGGGAATGGACCCTAGGATGATGGTAAACGGTATTCATCTTGCGGTCACTAACGCATGGCTTGAGTACAAATTTCATGTAGAACTCTTATGTTTGCTATAAAAGGAAATGGATTTTAGACATTTCATTTTCGGCTCCAGGTTTCTGAAGCCCTTATCTTAGCCGAATGCAAAAAGCGAGGAAGCACTTCCCCCAGCTCGACGTAATTTCTCCTAAAATTCCTGAGTCAAAATGAAATTGGACCGCGTGAAGAAGTACTTTACGACAACCTAGATCATATACCAATTTTTGGTGACGTAAAGGACGTAAGTAGGTGGAAAAAATTGGGTGCAAAGCCAAAACATACAAGAAATGTAAAAAATGTGACATTCATTTATGCGTGTCTAAAAAAACTGTTTTGAAGCATTCCACTCAAAATAAATTCAATGAATTATATTTCTTTATACAAAGAGCATACAATTTTTTTAAATAACACTAAATTTTAGTGTTGATAGATGCATGTGTATAATTTTCAAATTTTCTTTCTTTTTCTCCAACTGAGGCATTATTTCTCCAAAGGACAGTTTGTATCTTTGTGCACGGGTAACGTACAGCAATTTTAAGAATATGAAAAATAAGTAAAGCAATAAATTGATTAATGTCCTAAAAATCGGAATTTTCCAGTTACGTTTTCACAATTCGTGTCTGAAAGGGTTAATCATATCTTATGAGGATTCCTGATATGTTGGTAGAAGTAAAAGTTTATTTTATTTAGTAATAACGTATTACTGACAAATCACGTGGATTCTCATGTACAATTTACCATAATTTCCAGTCTCCATGAATCATGCCTAAGTTACCAGCGCCGTCGTGACCCTGGTTCGAGAGGTGCATTGGACTGCACCATGGCGGCAAAAAATTTGAATACTTATTTAAAACTAAATGGAACAAAACAAAATTTGTCTATATATATATATATATATATATATATATATATATATATATATATATATATATATATAATATATCAAAGAGCAATACACTTTTAGCCCTAATAGTATGTAAACTGGGTAGAAGTATAACCGCTCATTCAAAATGTTTCTATATTTCACTAATTACATTAAATAAACGGAACAATTTATAGGGCGGCATTGTTTTGCCTGTCTGTGGTCAACGCTAGCGCATAAGCTATTCAGTCGCTTTTCTTGAAAATTGATATTCCCTCGTCGATCTGGAGGAACTCGAGGCCCTGCGAGTTAGAAATGGATATGTCGATTTTTTTGCAGTACATTAAGTGAACACTCAACAGCAATTTCGAAATTTTCTCAAAAACGGCTTCAATTTTTTATGAAACATTGTCCTTGGATAGCGAATTCAAAAGAACAGCACAAATGTCATTTTCGTTGACGTTCCTGATTTTTCGAGAATTGCCGAAGTTTGACATTTTTTCAACGACTTTCTACAACTTCAATATTGAAGAAAGAGATTTCTGAGTAAAATCTTGCTGAAAGACAGTTCTTCAAATATGATTAAGTACTACAAGTTTCAGAAAATGTGAGTAACTTTCACGTACTTTTGCGTGAAATAAAAGCAATTTTAAACAATTATTTTCTAAAAAATGACTCAATTTTACCCTCGTGAAGGGAGGTTTAAAAAATGGTGCTGGTCCCATGTTCGCAACTAGTGCACATTTGCAAAGTCAATCTCTTTCTATGTTCGAAAATTGCAAAAAATGACACACTACAAAAGTACAATGTTGATGGTAAAGATTTTTGACTTAAATGAGTTCTAAAAATGGATATTTAAAGAAGTTCATATACATCTTTTAACGAGTAATTTTCCTGCGATTTCTCAATGAAGTTGCTGCAATTTATAATAAACTTCTCAAAAACGGCCCCAATGTTTTCTTTATTTTCTTCTAAGATAGAGTAAAGAATGATTTATTACGGTGCAAGTCTCATTTGTCCTTGAATTTTCGAACTTAAAAAAATGTTGTTGCGTCTTCGTCGAGTAAAAGTCTTGATAAAAATAACGAAGTAATCTTCCGTTATTATTTTTGTCAAGACTCGTCGGTCCGGGGCTCGGAGCCATTAGATCCAGGCGTCACCCAACCAGGAACCAAGGAAGTCTCGAATTCGCTTAACTGACTGTGACTTCACATAGCGTAATTAAGGAATTCGGCTAGTAACGCTGGCATTTGCTAATGTTCGAAAATTGCGAAAAAAAATATGAGTTGTTTTGGCATCACTAGTTTTAGCAACCTGCCTTAACCGGAAAATATCTCTTGCGCGTGAATTTTATATGTTTTTTTTTAACACATCATAAAACGGAACCTGTCCGATGCGGAAACGGAACGGTTTTTCAAGTATAATAGCGGGGAATCTTTATAAAACGGAATTCCTGTGAATTAATTGCAATTGGCAGAGACGCGATACCCAATATTCTTAATGTAATGAGTGCATCTGCAAATCTGTTTTAAATTCTCTGTCCCACGCGATTTAGTCGTGACAACCGCACTGTGAAAGGGAGGGGCTTCAGTTGACAGCGTACTATTCGACTTTGGGGTCACGTGTCTTTCAAGGTGTAGGCCGTAGCGGACACCCCCTCAAAAAAAAAAAAAAAAAAAAAAAAAAAAGCAGGGGAAGGTGTTCAGGCAAGGATTCCATTCGTAACTCTCCCTGCCCCACTTTGAAAATCATAAGATCGGCCAGAGATGCAAGCAGTCGGATTGCAGAAATTAGGCAGTAAGTTGGTATGTATTTTTAGGAGTTTCACAACTAGTGTAAGAGAAATTCAGAAGCTGTCAATGAAGAAGGTTTAACGTTCAATTATTGGCGTTTTCTTACATAAATACGTTATATGTAAATCTATTTTAATAATCATTATCAAAATAATTTAATAATCATTATCATAAAAACCTTTTGATATAGAAATACTCTTACACGCTTTTTTATATCTGGTACCGTTTCTGTGTTAGGGTGCATAGTTTGAATATGTGAAAGTTGCTCTGGAGATATTAAAATACTTATTTGAAGCAAATTTTAGAAAAGTTCCCTGCAATTCCATCTCATATTTTGATGCAATTTTGTATGTTGAGTCCCACATATCTCAAAGGATCCTGTTTTCTTAAAAGGAACTTTCAGACAACTCAATAATTTTGATGAAATGCTAAGCACTGCAACCGAGTTTGCTAACTCGTGTAATGTAGATGCAGATTCCTCCACCTGCATGCAAGCGAAATAAGAAAACGGTTCGGTTATGAACATGACAGTACAAAATATCCAAGGCAATTTTCGTATGAACTGCATTTTGTAATAATAGACGACTATTATTGAAACTGCAGTTTTATCTATAGATGAAAGATTTCAGTTGCTTAAAGAACAAAGTAATGCGTTTAATTTTGTATAGTCCCAAAGATATAAAAGCAATAGAACTTGCAGGTGAACTAAATACAATCGCGAAATTTTTCAAATCAAAACCATCACCAATTTAAATATTCGAATTCATGTATCAAAAAAGAACTTCGTAAGGCGAGAAAGTAATAAACTAACCGGGCCATTCCCTAATATTACCGTGATTGGGAGATAGCTGCGTAAGTTTTGAGGTATACTATGTTGTGTTCCATTATTACCTTTCCAAGAATGTGAACCGATTGCAGTGTTATTTTACTTTCCAGTATATATATGTACCGGTGTATATACATACATATATATATATATATATATATATATATATATATATATATATATATATATATATTAGATTTCTATTTCCTTTGGTCTCGTCCAGATATATGAACTTGCCACATCTGTTGTCAACTGCCAAATATCGCCGCCCAAAATACATTTTTTTAAAATTTTCTTAATTTTTCGTTTTCCTAATAGAACGGAAATATTATTTTAAGATCATTAAAAAACCGTAAAACATGGTTATAATTGGCAATTTTCTTTGAAAATTTGGAGCAGCTCTTTTTTTAATGGCGTTTAAACCCTATTGTAAATTCGACATTTGAAGCTTTTTTTTTCACAGGTTTTTGAGTTTTCGAAAAACTTTAGAAGTTATTTGAAGCATTTTAACTCACATATACGATAGTGTTTTAAAATCGCTGGAAATATGCATATTAACGGCGTGAGAGATCTTTCAAATAAATTACATTTGTGTAATTTTCGAAAAACAAAAAACATCACGAATGACCTTTACGTCTTATTAAAGAATGCAATTAAAAGTTTGAAAAAATATGGAGCCGTTTTTGGTGAAATGGTGTTTCTGTAAATGCGGAATTTTGAGATAGTTTTCACAGAAAACTTTTGAGTTTTCGAGAAACTTTATGACATTATTTAAAACACAATTATATTAATTCAAAGTGAAATCTGCAATAATATTTAATTAAAGAAATTAATAAAAAAAGTTGGAAAGTTCGAAAAGTGCTTTATCTCATATTCTATATAGATATTATTTACTATTTAAAAATGTGTAATAACACATCAGTAATTACTGTTTTATAAAACTAAACTTGTGTACTATTAATAGTATGTAATTAAAGTATTCCTTTTGAAAGCGGGAAAATGTACTTGCACCAAGGCGGCAAATCAGTGCGCGACGGCTCGTCTTGTCCTTGTTATATTATTAAAGGTAAGCTGCTTTTTCTTTTTCATACAAAATTTGTAAAGAGAATGTATAGTAATGATTTTTGACAGAACAAATACACATTTTGGGGTAAGCCTTGGGGTTACCTTGTACTGAAAAAAGTGTTGTTGTATATTTATTTATTATTTACTTTTGTCGATTATCAACAATAGTGCCTAAGCATTTTCATTTCCCTATAAATTCTCAAGCTGGAGTCCATGGTTCTCTCAGAGTACAAAGTGGCTCTAATGAGTCCGTGAAAGGACCTTCAGGTGAAATGTTTGTTTTTTTGTAATTGCTGCCATGAAGAATCTCATTCAGTTTTAATATTAAGTGTCGTTTAGGCACACTCTGATCTTGGGTTCTAACAGCATGTGAATTAAAGATTATTTTATTTCATTGTATTTCAAATATAATAGGGAGAAAGAGTCTTAAAGCCCAAATACAAATTTTAATATTAAGTACACGAACGCGATGAAGGAAAAATAAATAAAATCCTTATTTGTAGTGTAAAGAATGGATTTTATAATTACAGTAGAACTGAACAGCGAATAATTGAAACAAGTCTAAATGATCTCGATCAGGTTTTTGTAGTTTCCCCGATCTATTGAGCCAATGCTGAGATGGCCCCTTGCTTTGCTTCTGGACGTAAATGTAGCTTCACTGTGCGCCTGTTTCATTGAACTCTCCTTTCGCTTGTAGTGGTAGGAGTAGAGGTAAGGGTGAGTTACTATTGTGTTAGCAATGCAGAGAAATCATACTTGCAATTCGTTTACCGATGAAAATAAGTTTTCTATAACTCGGAAACGAAAATGTCTATTTTTTTCAAATATTGACCGACCGACTTGTCTGGGACAGCGGATTAGAGCAGGTAGTAGACAGGCCGACACGGCAGGATGCAATTCTGGATATCTGCCTAATTAGACCGAAAGATTTATTCTTGTGCGACGTTTTAGAAGGTATAAGTGACCATAAAGCCGTTTTAGTCGATTTACAGCTAAGTATTTCAAAGAAAAGTATTACCACCGGTATTCTAGTGAAGGAATACAAGAAAGCGAATGTACAAGGGTTTCAAAATTACTTAAGAGAAAGATATGGCGAGTTTCTTAGAATAGAGGGAGGAATCGAAGAAATATGGGGAGAGTTTAAAAATATTTTAGTAAATGCTGAGCAGGCTTTTGTACCCAGTAAATTGTTAAAAAGTAACAGTAATCCGGAATATTATAATGCAAAGATTAGGCGATTGAAAAGAAAAACCAGAGAAGCATTTAACAACAGACACCGTAGTGAAAAACATGACTTTATTTCGAAATTATACAAAAGTATTAAGGAAGGAAAAGAAAATGGCAGAGGAACGTCATTTAAAATATATTCTTGATGCGGAGGGCAGTAATAATTGGTCGGTAATTTTTAAATACGTTCGTAGAAGGAAAGGAAGTAAAGACGAGATTCCAGTTGTTCGTGTTAATAATTCGCCAATAACGGACCACAGGGAAAAAGCTCAGGCTTTTAACGCATATTTCAGCTCGGTTTTCAAGCAGAAATCTAACAGTATTCAGATACCAACGCTGGTAGGTAGATGTAGTTTTCATATTGATGTAAATACTTTGCGGAAAATAATAAACTTAATGAAGATAGGAAAATCGCGAGGTCCTGATGGTATTTCCACGGATATCATTAAATTAGGTGGAGAGGCAATTCTGCCTTATTTAATTAGGTTATTTAATGTATCAATAAACAACGCTTGCGTACCGGAAGATTGGAATTTGGCTCTTGTAGTACCTATTTTTAAAAGTGGCGACAAGACAATACTTAGTAACTATAGGCCGGTAAGCCTTACATCAGTCGTATGCAAACTTGTATGGAACATCTAATTTCAAGCTATATCAGGAAAGAATGGGAGGGCAGGGAGTGGCTTCATCAGGGTCAGCGCAGTTTTAGAAATGGTTTCTCATGCGAAAGTCAGCTAGTCTCACTTCCACAGGACCTAGCCGACGAAGTTGATGAAGGGAAAAGGGTCGACGCGATAGTAATAGATTTTTCCAAAGCTTTTGCTGTTGTTCCACACGATCGTCTTATAAAGAAATTAATAGATTCGAGTATAGACACTAGAGTGGTAGCGTGGATAAACGAACTACTCCGGAACAGGAAACAGAAAGTTCGAATCGGTAGTAACTTATCAACCTCGAGAAGCGTCACGTCAGGAATTCCACAAGGAAGTGTAATCGGACCACTCATGTTTCTGGTCTTCTTGAATGAATTGCCGACTAATTTAGCTTCAAATGTACATCTCTTTGCAGATGACTGCGTAATTTATAGGATTATCAACTCGGAGAAAGACGAGGATATACAAACGGCACGGAAATAAACAGTTCAAAGAGCATGTCCATCACGTTTGGTAGGGGTCGAAGTTACAATGAATCTGCGTACAAACTAAACAATAATGTTATACCTCGAGTCACGTCTCGCAAATACTTAGGAATACAGCTAGACAGTAAATTGAGCTGGGAAAATCAAGTCAATTTCGTTGTAGGGAAAGCCTGGAAATCTTTACATTTTGTTATGCGGATACTGAAAAACAGTACAGAGAGAGCCAAAGAACTAGCATACATGTCATTAGTGCGACCTATATTAGAATATGGCGCGGTATGTTGGGACCCATATAGAATTTTGCAACAAAGAAATCTAGAAAAGGTCCAGCGTAGAGCATCAAACTTTACTTTCAGGGGTACTAAGAATAAAGGGGTATGGGAGTCACTCGAAAGGCGGAGATAAAAGTCACGTCTCTATGCAATGTATAAAGCGTGGAAAGAAATTCGAGCGTGGAAAGAAATTCAAAGTCGATTGGGGAAACCTACATATTTCGGCAGAGCGGATCACATGGACAAAATTCAGAAAACGGACATTGGGAAATATTCATTCACGAATCGCACTATTAGGGACGAACGGTTTGCCTGTGATAATCTTCGATCACTTTCCTCAAAGCCTGAGCAAATTTAAAAATAAATTAGTTTCTTGAATGTAGATATGTGTTATTAATATATTTAATAAAATACAGTGTAATTAACTATGTCTTCTTTGTAATTAAGTATTATTATTATTATTAATGTTATTATTATCATTATTACTATTATTATTTATTATGTGCAGTTCAGTGGCGTGAAGTGCAGTGACGTTGTGAAACTGAGAGAAACGAGTGAGTAAGAAAGACATTACAGCTCGCTGTATCGCAGTGCGGTGAAGTGAAGTGTGATGAAGTGGAGTTGAAAGATTGCACGGTGAAATGTTCACGTGATTTTATAAATTTTGTAAATTTTGTATAGTTGTTAAGTATCTGTAATGTTAAGTTGGTGTATTCTGCCACCAAGTTCTCACACTTAATTGCAGAATTATTAATAAATCTCAATTGTTAATCTTGCGATTATTAAAATATATTTTTATTTGTTTATTTTTAACTTTTACTCATCTTTCAACTATTTATAGTTAAAATGACGTTAAGGGATTCTGGAACTCAAGAAAACGTGCGCAGATAATCTTCTCCCCCATACGTCACAAACGTTTTTACTGTTCTTTTGAGTAAATAGATCTAAACGAAACGGTTATTGCACTAGTAACTACTGTGTATATCACTGGTTTCTGTTACAGTTATTTTCACATTAGAGGAACTTGCAAAAGCGTAATTTTCTTTTACCGTAAGAAACTGAATGTACTTGATGCGATCGCTATGATACGTTGCCATTTTTTCACATCGCATGCTACGTTGCATTGTATGGTAATTGTATAGATCAGGAGTGGCCAACAAGTCGATCGTGAGGCCAATTTTAGCTGACCGTTGATTGTGTGGCGTCATATCAGTCGCCTAGTATAAATGTGATTTAATATTAGCCACGTGCATTTCATGCTCACGGACAGCGCTGGCGGAAAGAGACGCCTGGCTGAACAATGGCAAACCTAGGGAGCAGAAGGGAAGGGATGCTGTGTCGTGGGTGGCCACTTGTGAACCCCGTAGACCACTTGGGGCAAACTTGTGAACCCCGTAGACAGGCTAGCTGGAGAAACGCGTCGGCGGAAACAGCGAGATGACGAAGTTCCGCCAGCCGGCCCAGAAGGTAATATAAACGGACCCCGGACCTAAACTCCTTCTGATTCTTGGGCGCGTCGGTAGGAAGTCGTGTGTGTTGTGAGCGGCGCTGTATTTCAATGCATAGGCTACTGAGGCAGGGAACTGAAGCCGGCGTGCTACGTCGAGACGGGAGGTGCGGCATACTCGCTTGTATGCTCACGTAGGCTACTGGTGCATCACACCGAATAAGATATCTAATTATCAGGCCAGCGGTGGTGGTAACCAGGAACATTCCTTCTAGTAACGGGTCAATATTGTTTATTGTAATTATTGTACATAGTATTCAGGTGTTGGAGCATTTTCTCAAATAAATACTCAATAAATTACAATTTCACGTCTGTGATTTATTGCCCCGGCAAAGACGCCACAATTGCTCGCAATGTCCGGGATGGAATTCCGTGTAGCATAGGCTTTGAAGAGATTGTCGAAATAAACTTTTTAGCAATAGTTTAATGCATTCTGAGAACTTGCCAAGGTCATAAATTCCTAGAATTGACTTCCTAACACTGATCTTAGCTCAGTGTAGTAGTCAGATTGAATATTTTGTAGTGTCATACAGTAGCTTTTTTTTTGTATTTACAATATTATATATCCTCAGTAACCACGCTGAGTGTCAAATTTTGTTCTGTATAAAATGTACCTTTTCTTTGTTTTAAATTAAATTGCTTTTCTTACTTATCTATTTATTCATAACTGAGCATTGTCGGGAACAGATCTCTAAATTGCGGTCATTATACTGAGACAAAAATAAGGGACAGTATTACACATATATTAGGAACAAGAATAACCTATTTAAAATAAGAAGTCAATATTGTAAACCGTAATACATTTATTGTAACTTTAACACACATCTTGTAAATTTAAATATATCTATATTATATTTTAATATTGCTATCTCCGGTCATAAAATACAGTATTGTGATTATATCTCTCGATGTAACGGAGATAATTGCTGCAGTTCTTGCGTTTTTGATTTTTCTAGAAAAGTATTTAATTGTCATATTTTCTTTGCATTCTAGAGAGATTCCTAAAAGACAAAAATCTGTATCCAACCATCGTATGAAGTTCAATCTTTTTCTCAATTTTCAAAATACGAGAATTTTCACTTTTTCGTAATTACTAACGTAAGAAGAGATAGTATTGTAATTGTGGGCAGGAAAACGGCGATTTTCGACACAAAAACTCTTATTGCTGGGCACGAAAAAGTGGATAAATCCAGTTGCTAAATATAGAAAAGAATCCTCTAACACGTGGTGTAGCAAGAATCCATATTTTGTGGATCTTTCATACCGAATAATCGATTGACAGCAAAACGTGTCTGACTGTATGTCTGTGTACAACGCTAGCGCATAAACTGTTACGCCTATTTTCTCGAAAATTGAAATTCCCTAATCGTTCTAGCTGATGTCGCGGACCCTGGAATTCGAAACGGGAATTTTAATTTTAGAGGTTACTTTACATGAAGTCCCTGGAACATTTTCAAAAAAATGGCACCAAATTGATTAAATTTTGTTGTTGAATAGTGCAAAGGACGTTGAAGGGAATGGTGCAGGTCTCATTTTCGTTAACATCCCCGATTTTTCGAAAATTGGAAAAAGAAATTTAAGACTTCAAAATTGGAGATAAATATTTTTGTCTCAAAGTCTGTTGTACAAGCTTCACTCTTCAAAAAACGTCATATACATTTTTTGAAGAAAAAGTTGTTTTGCGTAATTTGCGATTGGAATTTACAACAAAAAATTCTCGAAATCCGCACCAATTTTTTTCTTTGAATTTTCTCTACAAACTATATAGAAAGGAACGGTAAGAAATAAAGTGCTATAGAGCATCCGAGATTAAGAGTGAAGTACGGTCTCTTACGGCGACAGTGATGCCAGATGTGGCGCCTTTCTGCTGCACTGTATGAACCAAAAGTTGTTCGTTCGATAGGGCCGACGAATCCCGCAATGGGGTGGAGCGCTAGTTTAGCGCTAAATTAGTTTGTCTCGAACCTTTCTAATTTTATGAAAGCGTATTTTCTTCCCTTTCCTCAAATCTAAAACTATTCTTATGAGACTCTGGTACACAGTAAAAAGATTTATGTTCAGCTTCACTTCCCAGTGTTTCAAAATGTGTCATAAGAAACCTCAAAGAAATATTAATTTTAAAGTACGCTACTATTTCAATACAATACCTGAAATTGACGCCAACCACATGCAGTTGCAAAAAGGTCAAAGTTTTTGTTTCCTTATTAACAGCAAAGAAATAATAAGTTTTGATTACCGAATAAAATATTTAAAATTCCTCTGGCAACAAAATAAGTCGAGCCCACGGAAACGAACGGATCTGATTTACGGAAAACCGAGCTGCATCTCGCCGGGAGGGCGGCCAGTCAGCTATCAATAGGCATTGAGTACGAATCCCGATCGAAATTTACTTCAAAACATTCACTCATCAGATAAGTGATTGTGGATTATGAACCTTAATGTCGGTTCTCTTCCGTTTGCAATGGCTCAATCCCATTCAGGTCGCCGAGTCGCTGCTGGATTCTCAGGAACTTTCGTCATCCAGATTAATTTCAATATCAGTGATTTCATCCTGCAGTTCATCCACTCTCCACATTTCAGTGTCCAGTTTTTATTACACCCTCCACATAATTTTTCCAATTCTCTAAGGTCACATTTTCGAATGCATCGTGAACGATACGTTCCACATTATTCATTTTAAAATCAGTAGTTATTTCTAACATACTGTTTAACTTCAGCCCAAACTTTCTCAATCGGATTGAGTTCGCAATGATAGGGAGGCAATCGGAGAATAGTGTCCTGTAGCTATCGCCATATCATGGATTACGTACCATTCATGTTTATCAGTTTTTAGAACATGATTTTCAAAACCAATATCATGAGATTGAAGGCAATCCTTATATCATTTTTCTTCCGTATTTTGCGGAGAGTTTCCCTCCTGCGACTGTGGTACGATGCATCATCTGCAACAATAACGGAGTTCGGAGGAAGATTTGGAAGCAGCTGTTCAGCGAAGTACTTCTCGCATCTGTCAGCATCAATTTCTTCATGTGCATCCACCGTGGATTTTTTCAAAGGAACACGTCTTTGGCTCATGTTACGAAACCATGTTCATTGTCCGCGTGTACAAGAACGAGATGCGGACCTCGAAAAGTTGGCGCCTTCAAACCACACTACAATCCTGAAATACTTGCCTGGATGTTTTTACAATGGCGTCTTGCCATTCCTTGTTAACTGAAGTTCCAACGTTATTCCATGATTCATCAGTATACTCAATGTTACGTTTTTCATTTCAATTTTTTGAAAAATTTGGTACCAAAACCGATGTCTCCATGAAATAATATCTCGTCCAATTAACAGTGCCCGATTGCCACGTTTACTAATACGTAAACCCAATTTCTTTTAGTAAAAGATGAAAACTGTATTTCTTGAAATTGGGGAGATCATTGTCTCTGTTCACTGCCGCAAGAATACTTTTTGATGTTGGCGGAACATTCTTCATAAAAAACGAATGCACTTTCCTGCCGATTGCAATTCGCACGAAGTTGTCATATTTTGCTTGCCTGCTATTGACATTAATGCTTCGCTTTTTCCTCTTTTTATTCGGAGTTATAATTGTACCACTGGCAGCTTCTCCTCTTGTAGCAAAAACAGTTGTGGAATTTACACCGACTGCTGCCGCTGTTTCGTCCACAATCCATTGTACTGGTTGCCCTGGAGTCTTCCCTTTTAAATATTTATAAACAATGACAACTATTTGTTTTTCGCACTATGAAGCACTTTACCACGCTTGCGCTTTATGGATGGTAGGTCACACATTCTAAATTAATTTTGATAAAAAAAAGAAAATAAATTTAAAAATTTGTAAATTAATAAATTTATCACAATCTAAAAACCAAAACGAAGAAAAGTATAGGAAATTACATTTAAATATGACGTGATTAAAACAATAAATCTGAAACCTAACACATCAACGAAACAGGTAAACAACCGAAACGCGTACTTTCTGAGTGACAACCGAAGCACGTGACATTGTAGCTGTGACTGATCCAACACCCGAACCTTCCTACAAAAATTAATAAGCTCTAAATATATTTACCACGATTTGTTGTAAATATATATTTGTATTCGATGTATAATTTTACTAGTATAATTGTTGTTATGAAAAGTTATGTTAATGAGGATTTAAAGCAGTTTTGAATTCTTAAAACTTGGGGATGTTTATTAACCGGTAAAGCTCATAAGGCCCTGTACTTCATTCTTAACCTCGGACGCGTTATAGTCTCATTTTCGGGTATTACTCGATATTTTTAAAAAATTGCAAAAAAATATTCAAAACTACAAATTTGAAGATTGAGATTTTTGCTTCAGACAAAGGCTGTTGTACAAAATTAGCTGTTTAAAGAAGTTATGTACAATTTTTTTAAACTAGTAGTTTTTGCGTTAGTTCTGGTTGAAATTAATGAAATATTTACAGGGGTGACACTAACTGCGGGATATGAGAAAAAATGAGTAAATGATACGAAAAATAATAATTTAATTTGTTATTGGAAATGCCAGTACTAATTCAATTTTTGTTTCCTCGCACTTTAACTTTACTTTATTCTATAATTTGTATTTGGAATGTATATTTCATATACCTTTGTTCGTTTCTTACATTCGACTTTTGTTGCATATTTACTCATTAGTCTGGATATACTGCTAGCTATCAGGGAATATCAGATTGGAATGCTACAATGACTCGGAAGCTCACTTTTGTGATTTGGTTCCTATTGTTGAGACGTGATTTACCTGTATGAAAATTAGTTATAATTGTCAAATTTGTGTTGATATTTGCTTGAAAATATTTTGTTTTTGCACCAAATTTACGATTTGTAATGAGTATTTAAATAATTTTATAAGAAATGCGTATTTTAAATAATTCGCATGTTCATCCACGCCACTTGAATGACAGTTTTCCTTTGCAGGTTATATATATTCGCCAACTAGGGGTTTGTTGTTTGATGCTTGTTTTAAAAACCAGTCGTTTTTAAGGAAATTACATTTCTTTGTGTTAGACATATTTTTGATATCATTTTATATTTGAAAATGTTTATACATATGGATACGATACACTATAATATTTATTGCTCAGAAATTTGTATGACTCTGCAATTCTGCAAAATAACAATCCATTACCCCGAAGGCGCGCTGTTTAGAGGACCATGCCGGAAACCCCCAAGACGGCAACACCGTGCGCTAGCGGGCTTCATTCATATCGAGCGACAAGTTTCTAATTAAGAGTTCTTTCACTTCTCTCGGTGTACTAGGAGCCATGGATAGACCCTCACTGCTAGAAAATCTTACCGTTAATATTGACTAGATTTTCAGAAAAGCTAAAATTTGATGGATATAATACAAATATAAATTTTGCTAAATAGAAATTAGAATGTAGAAAAGGTTTGAACTTTTACAACTTTCGAAAAATCAAGGTTTTTAACGAAAATGAGACCAGCATCATTCTCATAAATGTCTTTCATACTATCGATATAAAAAAAAATCAAAAACGTTGGAGCTATTTGTTTGTTTTGAAAATGTCCCAGGGGCTTCATGTAAAGAAAAAGGAATAGCTAAAATTTCAAATGGTTAAATTCTCATGCATTTTTATAATTTATTAAAAAAATTAATTAGGTAACTAGTGTAAAATGTATTTCATAACTATTACAAAATGCAAGAAAGTATGTGCTGTTCTAGCACCACTAATAGATACTGAGACCCGGTAATATCCACTTTTAGTTTCTGAAACTTAACGGATTAAAATAAATAATTCTATTAATACTGCCGTTGAGAAAAATCATTTTACAAAACTATGATGCTTTGCTGTATATATGTCGAAAATTGAAAAAAAAATATTTCCCCCCTTCTTTTTGACGCTTTCAAAACTTTCTCATCCCCCTTTTCTTGTCTTAACTTTCACTGACTCTCAGAACATTCTTCCCACCGCTCTCACCAACATGATGAACGAATTTTGTCATTCTAGAGCCGGTTAACTTTAGAATAATGTAAATAGACAAACTATCTGTTTTGTGAGCTCTCGTGTCTCTGGTTCTTACCTGTCATAATTTCTCCTTATTGATATTGTATTTTAAATAATTTTAAATTTTGTACTATATAATTTCAACAATCAATTTTACAGCCTGATGATGGGGTTGCATGATCGCGACCGTATCAAACAGTGCTGGCGATCCTGACCCGATGCTGGATACGGTCACGATCATGCGACATCTAGCGGCACAGCCGAGAAAAATGCGAAATGTCGTGAGATATTTCATCGTGAAGACAGGCCGTCACGCGCCAAGAAATAAAATCGCAAGTATACTTGTGTTTTTCTTCGTGTATTCGGTCATTGCTAGAATTGGACAAGCTGAGACAATATGATCAATGTTTTTTATTTATTTCTGACAGTTGCGGCATGTGTCATCTTATGAAATTTTGAGAACCGCCTTATGATACTTACATTTTTATTTCTTCGTGCGTCACGATGGGATATCTCAGGCCAGACGATCTGAAGACAATATCAGACACAGACAGACATTTTGAAAAAAAAACACTTTTTCAGCATCAGGGGACCCCAAAACTGATTTTCTGTTGAAATCTCGAAATCGATTTTCTGCAGCATTACATAACTCTCTCTCCGTCCGTCTGTAAACACTACTAGCGCCTAAACCAAGCGTAGGATTTTTTTATAAATTGAAGAAACCCCTGTCCATCATGCTTGAGTCGAAGCTTTGATATTTTGAAAAACATTCTTCAAAATTTGGCGGTACTTTACATGAAGCCCCCCCCCCGACATTTTCAAAATTTTCTCAAAAATGTATATAATGTATTGTATATGTAAATGAATATAATATGTATAAATGTATTATAAAGACAGCATATGTCCGTTTCTATCTGTTAACTATAAATTTTCGAAAATTTGAAAAAATTGATTTTTTTTAGGCTTTCTCATACTATTACAAAATTGAAGATATATGTTTCTCCTTCAAGTATTGTTTCATCATAGTTATTTTTTCATTAAAGTCAAGTTCACGTTTTTGAAAATCTTAGTAGTTTTTGCGTAACATGGCCTGCAAAATGTGCAGTATTAAAAATTAACAAAAATAAAATTTTCCCGAAAACGAGTTCAATTTTTTTTAAAATTCGGTAGTGATAGGGCTAAATGAACTCTCTAAGATGACATGATCACCAGATTGCTGTATTTTGTTTGTTTTTTGCAAAAATGTTTTTTTTTACTTCTCTCTCACGTCGTTAATATTTACGTTAACGGCGATTTGTTCATATTATTGCCTTTGTGAGTTTAGAGTTTATGGGTCGAATTCATAGTCGTCACTTATAGGATTAGCGAACCCTTAAGTGATAAGTGCTTTCTCAAAATAAGTGTTCACTTATAGGCGCTCGTATTTCATAGACGTTCCTTACGACCGCGGAATGAGTGTTCCCTTAAGCGGAAGGGAAATGTGGCAACATGGCACTGGTGGCAGCTGTTTCGAAGTTCTTGGCAACCGAGTTTACACCCGCACTTCATCTTGTACAGAGAGCGTCCAATTTAACAGGGGGTGGACACTCCAACGTAGAGTTGTCGCGCGCACGACGAAATACTTCTACTACCTCTAATATGTCATGATACAGACAAAACGAGATGTTTTGATGTTGGTATATTTAACTAATGTGCTACCAATCACTAATAACAAGCATATTTGTAACAGTACAATCTACGATTCTCATAAAATTTCAATGACTTATTTGACACCGGTATCATGTTAATATTTTTAAAATGTATTTAATACAAATCCCAAAAATAAGAAATGTTTGGTAAAAAATACAATCCATGAAACTCGTATCAAAATTTTAATGAATCTCTGCAATGTCTTGTGCATTTTCTACACATTATTTATGTGCATTATTGGATTGAAATATAATACTTAACATCAGTTTCAATTGATTCCTCAACGTCAACTTATGCTCTAGTATAATTAATGAACATAAAGTGGTGGTATGGTAACATGGTATGAACATAAGTCTGCCAATATTGGTAATGGATTATTAACATTTCATGTAATTGAAAATGTCAACCCCATATAGTATTAACATAAATTTCATTTTACAACAATTTAAATTACTTCACTTGTTATTCATATTGCAAATTTAGAATTAATTTGAATAGGTCTTATAAATCAGAAATGAATAAAAGTTAAAAATTTTGGAAACATTTCTGAAAGGATGAAGTTGCATAACATCTTAATGCAACGAGAACTTGTAATAAGAGGAAATCGGTAATCCCCTTTTAGTCATTGGGACTTGGTCGATCATCGGCACAAGTGTATCAACTACAGTAGTTTCATTGAAACGAAACCGCTTTCGGAATTGTTCATCATTCTACATTTCCAATAAGTTGCTCATATCTCTAATATATCTCTTTGAATTTTGCAGGATGTGTGGAGTATAAAACTCAAAATAATCTTCGAAGTCGTTTTCCATAACACGTTTCACAAATTATAGGTTTTAACTACATACACTATACAAACACCAGCAAAACGAATTCAATAGTCGGTGATCGCCACGTAAAAGTATAAAAATGAGTATAAAATATAGGAGTGAGTGATCTCTGAAGACTTCACTCAAGGGCTGTTTAGGAATACGATTCGTCTACTTAAGGGAACATTCAGTGTAAGAGACGACAATGAATTCGGTACTAAGGTCAACAGTCACTTTGCTGTACTCCTTTGTTTTTTTTAAATTACGCAAATGTCATATTTTTGAAATCTATCTCACGTCGTTAATATGTTCATTTACAGTGATTTATATACATTATTGCATTTGTTAGAGGAAGAGCTTCAAACGACTTCCATTGAATTTTTTTAAAAGCTCAAATGTTTTCTGTGAAAAAGAGCTTCAAATTTCGTATTTACGTATCGCTTAAACGACATTTTCGTAAAAACGGCTCCAATTTTATCAATAAAAAATTCCTTTTTGGACGAGGTTTTACTCTTTTACAATATTCTTAAAACAACCATTAGGAAACCTAAACATTGAGAAAATTAAAAAAAAATGTTCTCTGGGCGGCGATAGATGGCAGCTAGTTCGAATATGAGGCAAAACTGAAAAACTAGCTCGGACGGAAGAAATTAGAAATCCAACTAGTACAAGGTGTCTGTACCTGTGTGCTGCACCACGAAGTAGTTTAAGTTTCCCGCGCGTAGTTTTCTCGGTCCTCACTGCAAGAATCGACCGTCATCTGTCACCTCGAATTTCGAGCGAAGAACGATGAACGATGATTCGAAAGACCGGAACATGAGAAGACGCGTCGCGACGAAGTGGGATACGTATGATCTGGGCGCGTAATTATCACCTATGTTATCGGTGATTGTGAAATGATATTTTTGAACTCGAGAGTAAAATAATTTTAAGTTGCAGAGTTCATTTTAATGTTAGGGCTAGTTGATGTCTGGCAAGAAAATTCTTTGGGAATCGTAAAGGTGAAGGTTTATGTTCCACTTTCAACTAGGCGGAGCTAACTGTGATCCACTTCCAAGACAAGTGAAATTACATTACATCCCTGTGACGCGGCGATAGTCCATGTGACGCGTGTTGTTTGCTTCGTGAGAATGTTTGTGTTCAATAAATTATTCTGAGATTTGTGTTATTCCTCAGCACAGTGGTACTACTGCGGGCAATTGCACTGATCGCTGATTTCATTGTAGGTACTTCACTTTCTAAATGTTTTTTAGGCTTATGTTTGGACTTCGGAATATGACTGCATTCCCCACAAAATCAACCCCCTTGTAAATTACGTCCTTATTTCAGGATTGTCTAATATGAAATAAATATGACTCATAACCAAAGAAGTCCTGGTCCAATTCCCGAAAGATGGTTAAATTGTCCGAGAAAATCGTCAGCTTTGGTGGCTGGCAAGTTCCTAGCATTTAAAACTCCATTGTCTGATAAATTCAATGATCAGATACCTGAGCACTGCCGATTCAACACCAACTTTCTATTTGATGTTGTTAAAAGTTACAAGGTACAGCAAGTAAATTTATTTATTCATTATGAATATTTATCATCGTAAACATATCTTGAGTTGAAATTTATTATTTTATTTTAATTCTTCTTTATCGACTGTGTAGTGGAAAATAGGGCTATGGATTGACTTGACCAATACGAGTCGATTCTATGACAAAGAAGATGTTGAAAAAGAGGACTGCAAGTATTTAAAATTACAGTGCAGAGGTCATGGCGGAGCACCCAATGAAGAGCAAACGCAAACGTTTATAAAAGTCTGTCATCAATTTATTACATACCATCCTCTTGAAATTATAGGTTAGTGGTTCAAAAGTTCTTTTACTAATCAAAATAGCTTTGTTATTCTCTTGTGTGAGTAAAATTTTCATTTCTTTACCCAGTTTTAAAATGTGTTTATTTTTGTAATGCTTGTGGTATGCGTGATAAATATGAGGAATTTTAATTTGGACAAAGTGAGGTTAGGTGTGAAATGGCAAGTTATGAGAAATTATCTGGTTTGAGCAGAAACTTAAGTAGGAAGAATATTATTGTTCTTAAAAACCCATGGATGCTGTATAAGAATTGCTTGTGGAGCAGTTGATCAAATTTGCATTAAATTTTGTTCAAAAGTTGCATAGAGCTGCAAGTATTTCGTATGTTGTGATTCAAGATTACTTTGTGTTTTTACTGACATAGTTTATTATGTATTGTTACTTTAGACATTTTATTGTAGAATTAGCTATTTTAGGAGTTCGTTAGTCTTTTATATTTGTAATATTATTTGCTGTTTTGCAGGTGTTCATTGTACTCATGGGTTTAATAGAACAGGTTTCCTTATCATTTCATATTTGGTTGAAAAAATGGACTGTAGTGTGGAAGCTGCTGTAACACAATTTTCTTCAGTGAGGTAAGTTATAAACAAATGACTTTCATTAACATATGGACAAAAATGTAGGGCAGATTTTGTACGAATTTGAATAAATGAAATTTGGGTTAAAGTTTAGTATACGGTACACCCTTAGAGAAGCGTGGTGGCGGGGCTTAAGCCCTAATTACTGTACGTGTTCTAACAGAAATGAGTAAAACTTATGAATAGGAGATTTTCATGGTTTGCCCTTTATATGCTTTGTCCTCGCCGCATTGTAATGCCAATTTACTTTCAAAGGCAAGTTTTCTCGCTTCGCTTGCCCAGATCCTAGTCACGGCGAGGCTCGGGCCTTCGGCCCTCGTTCACTATAAACATCCTTGAGTCTATCCAATGCATAATTACCAATTCACTTTTATAAGAAAGCACTTTTCAAGAAAGCCTCCAGAATTCTAACTGCCTAGTTAACGCCGGAACGGCACAAAGTGTCGGTTTAAACGACTTCCTTAGGTTGTACCATATACTACATTTCAGCCGAAATTTGCATTTGGAATGTGCATTCTTTGCATTAAAAATTAGGTATATTCAATGAGTGATTTCTCCTTTACTGTGCTTTGCAGACCCCCTGGCATATATAAGAAAGATTACTTAGAAGAACTATTTAAAAAATATGATGATGTTAGATATGCCCCTGCTGCTCCAGAACTCCCAGACTGGTGTACAGGTAATTGTAGTGCTCACATTTAAATATAACTTCTCTTCAGTGTATTTTGTGTGAAGTTTTGTTCATTTGTATCATATGTGAAATTGCAAGTTTGTTTAGATTCTTGTTGTGTGGCTTCCTAACAGCAGGAAACTGATAATGATAGCTAAGCCATCAAAAGCTTCTATTTCAATAAACAATATTGTTGACAAAGACTAGGTCTTTACTTATTTTATATGAAATTGAAAGTTTTAAGAATATAGTAGGAAAGACCATAAAGTTTCTCATGATAATAATTGCTCTTTCCATTCTTTGTTTATATAATATTTATTGAGCTTGTTTGTAGAGATCATTTCTTCAAACACAGCATTTTATCCTTTTCCTATATATGATTAAAATGCACTTTAAAATAGTTTGCACAATTAAAATAATCCCAAAATCAAGGCAATGAAAGATACCCTCCTTAAATTTTATAAAACATCAGCTGTGCTAACTGGTTTCTATTGAGCTTTACGTGAGAACACATTAAGAAATAAGGATGTAAAAAAATTGGGGATTTTCAATTAAATACAAAATTAAAAGAATACAGGAATGCATGGACAAACCATGCACAGAGAATGGATAATTCTAGAACTCCAAAAGAAGTCACACAATACCACCCTAAAGGAAATAGGTCTGTTGAATGACCAAAAACAAGGTAGAAAAGTCATTGAGTGCACAACAGATCTATGGACCAGTACGTGAAGAAGAAGAAACATGGTGTGTGAACATCAGACAAAATAATTGGGATAGAGGAAGAGGGAGATATATAAATATTGGAACAATAGAAGAAGAACCGGATAGAACATTATGGAGATCTAGTTGAAGCTTGTCATCAGGCATGTATGTAGTGCTCTACCAGGATTGTCAATTTCTGGAAAAACAGAAAACCTGGAAAAATGGGAAATCAAAGTACAGACATTTTTTAGAGGAAAAATGCAGGGAAATGGCGAATTATGTCAAAAAAGTGTAGGGGATCCAAACCTGAACCCTCATGGAAGAAAAGGAAGATGTATTAATGGGACATGGTAAATAGTAGTAACACAGTCCTTTAAAATGTTATGTGTAGTTACTTGCACAATTATAATAGGTCTTTTTGCCAACAGAAGAACAGCAAAAATTACCAATTGTGAGGCGCCATAATGGAAAAGTTATTTGGTATAATTTGTCTCAGATCGACTTCTGTGGTCTGAATTCTTGCAAGTAATTGTCTGAAATTTCTTGAGTGCAGTAGTTTCTGTAGAGAGTAGTAATGAAAGATGTCTCCAATGTTTTTAACATTAAACAGTTGGTAAAGACCTCTTTCATTGACACAGTCGTATCCTAATTATAGCATCAATTTACAAATCATCATAGGAAATACCACACATTGTTTGGAAATTGTCAATAAATGCCTGACTCATGAAGTGAGAATTTCCAAAGCGCAAGAGGTATTTAATAGGACTATTTCACAATTGAAATTATTTATTTTTAGTAAGTGGGATGAATCCTTGACAAAAAGAAAACATTCATACATAATGACAGAAACATACTAGTACAAAATATCAAAATAACATAAATTAATATAAAGTCATGGCTATCAAAAGGATAAGAGTGTTGTTAAAAAAAGAATAAAATATTGGAATCAAGACTGTTTAAAAAAAACAATTTTAAGTTGTCTTTCATAATGCTTAGGTAAAGTCAGGATTGAAAATTGAAGTTTAAGACAACTACAAAAATTTTTAAAGTCGTGATTGAAAGAATCAATTATCGGCATAGTAATTGGCGGTTCTAGGTAATTTATTGATAATGTCATAATAGGTGTATATAGTAGAAGATATATCCATCCAGAAGCAGGTAGGATTTCTTGTTGTAATCTGAGGAATGTGAAGAAAGATAAGAGAATGAAGTTCAGGCCAATCAATGAGATCATGGAGTATTTTATGAAAGAAAATTAAATCATAGAATTTTCTCCTATTCTGAAAAGATTCCAATTTACATAAGTTGTAGAATTTGGAAAGGTCATGATTGAATCTATGAATTGGTGTCCCGTTTCTGAAAGCTAAGTGGCATACAAATTTACATTGAACTTCTTCCAAATTATTGATAAAGTAGTGTAAGGTGACCAAATGACAGTGGTGTATTCTAAAATAGGAGGAATCAAAGTTTTATAAAGAATTAATAAGTTATCGGTGGACTGGAAGGATTTGGTGTTGCACAAAATCAAACTCAGGGAACGCAGAGCTTTATTTACTGTAACAGTAATAAGTATATCAAAATTTAGTTAGTCGAAAATTACTCGAGATCCCTGATGTTAGTCAGTGCTCAGGGACTGACCAATATGAAAGAATATGAGTAGCTCACAATATTATGTCTCCGGGCAGAGGTCATTGCAAAAAACTGCACTGTAAAACAATTGCACTGTAGAGTTCCATTTTGTTTGTAGAACACCACAGGGAGAAGACAGAGAGACTGTCCTGTAAGAGGTAGGCATAATTAAAATTGGTAATCTTGGTATAAATTTTGCATAAATTGGCAATAATCTTGGCATAGTTTTTACTATATTTGATAACCGATGACAGATCACTTATGAAAATATTAAACAAAATTGGACCTAGATGAGAGCTTTAAGGTACACCAGAATAACTACAAATGGCTCGAACGCATGACCATTAATGACATACTGACTTCTGCCGGAAAGATATGACATATCCATGATAGGAGTGAATCATTAATGTCTAAGTATGACAATTTGTCAATCAATATGTCATGATTATCATGGTTGAAAGCCTTGACAAAATCTGTGTATACAGCATGGACTAAAGAACCGGATTCAAATGCTTTAATGATATAGTTTTTAAATATAGCTAGGTTAGTTGAAGTAGATCTATTGTTAGTAAAACCGTGTTGATGGTCAGAAATAATTGTGGAAAAGTGTGGTGCCAAAACATTAACTACAAGTTTCTCGAAAAGTTTTAAGATAGCACTGAGAATGGAAAGAGGACGGTAATTTGTAATATCACTTTTGTATCCTTTCTTCAATATAGGGACAACTTTCCTACATTTCCAAGCTGTGGGAAAAATCCTCATGTCCTAGGATTAAAAATATAACATAATGGTGGCGAGAGCAAATTTGCAATTGCTCAAAAAACTTTTGGAAATCTCATCTAATCCAGCTGTCTTACCAAAGTTCAAACGACTTAGAGCAAGAAGAATTTCTGAAAACGTGAATTTGATAATGATGTTGAAAGTCAGCGGTAGTAGTTGGCATGGTTTTTAAATCATGTTTTGTATATTGATTGAAAAAATGAGTAGAAAATAAGGTGGCAATATCTGAATAAGCACTGCAGCAGTTTGTACCTAAATGCATAACATCAGGTAACTGCATGTGCCCATTAGACATATTGATAAAACTTCCAAAAAGTTTTAATATCTTTACAAGCAGATAGTTCAATTTTATGTACGTAATGTTGGAAAAGGACACTGTAAATGAAACACCCTGAATTGCAAGGCAGAAAATTTATCATATTAATCAGATGAATTTGTTTGTACAGTTTGTGAAACTTCTTTTTTTCTCTGATACAGTCAATATGCTCTGAGGAGTACCAACACAGATAAGAACTGACAAAAACTGGTTTCTTGGGAACAAAGTGATTGATTAAGTAGCATGACCTGCAATTTTGATTACCTCATGTTCTTGTACTCCTTTCTGAATTGAGCAAGACAGTGCAGTAGATTGTGCAGAATGTATCACATTTTTCCTGTTATGTTCAAAAGGTTAGGGATTAAGAAGAAATGCTCAATTTGTATGTTTTCAGCATGGTTCTCCCTCATGCCAAGCCAATTCTAAAGATGCTATGAGAAAAAAAAATTATCTGCAAGCTTTTACATGTATTTTCATCGCATAGGTCAAACAGTCTTTGGTATTCTTCACCTTTTAACGCTGCAACACTCCCTTTTCTTTTCTATTTTTTGAAGATATTTTCTCTTTGCATTCCTTGCATTTCTAGTCCGTTGAAATTCTTGATCTGCGAATGGGTTGAAGTTTCTTCTGTACTCTTTACAGTAATTTTCTTGAGCGAGTTTTGCAGTCACATCCCATATTGTCTTTACAGAATACCCTTTGTATTCTTCGCCATTTGATTTGCACATATTGATCAGCCAATGTGCCAAAATGTTCCCTTATTCTTGAATTAGGAATACCTTTTCTTGGAACGTAACATTGTTCTTTGCAGAATTTTAGATACCAATTCCAAATATACGTTCCATTTATCTCTGTTTTCTGGTATAGCTTCACAAATTATTTTATTGATTTGTTCATCTGGTGTGTCAGCAAATGTTGCCATGTGTTTACTATTGAAAATAACTGAAAGCAAAGTTAAAATCAAAGACCTTATATGTGCATGGTTTATTGCACACAGTGATACATACATAAGATACACCAATTGGAGCTGGTCAGTAGGGAGGGGAGGTAAGAAAAATCAGAATAAAAAAATTATAAAGTTTTTCAGATACACCACCCTGATTAGGGCTGGGGCATATTGTATGTATAGTTAAAGACTACTGGTCGTAATTTCACGAGTGGAATAGTCTGTGTAATTTACATTGTACATTGATGCAGATCATTATGAATTATCATAATGATTATGAAATGCTCTTTCACCAGGATGCAATGTTTTAATATAAATATATTCATAAAAAGTGGGTGACTTGCAGCATGGTAGACAGGCATTGTTTTCCAAGTTTGGGTGCTGATATTCAAAACCCAGTCATCTGTATGAAGTTTTGTGTTGGACAAAGTGGGCTTTCCCATTGTTTCATCTCTCACCTCTCTTCCCTTTTTGTCTCTCATTCCACTATTGTTCTGTCATCATATGTCGCCATCGGAGGTACAACTAAGATTTTTTCTCTGCATCTCCAAGAATTTATCATTGATGCTGAATTTAAAATTAATTTTTAATTTATATACAGGGAGAGTCACATAACTTAAGCACCTCCTGTAATTTTTGAATGGTTGAAGTTATTGTACTGCATTTTTCACAGAAGTGCATGTGGAAATGGGGCTAGTTTATACATATATTAATTTCCATTTTATCACTTTCTTTTACAAGATATTGAGGTAACTTTGTTTTTCCAAATGGAACTATACATTTTTTAAACCTATTATGATGAGTGTAAAAAGATGAATTCAAAAATATTTATATTCATATTGTCAATATTAGATAAGCATTTTTTTGAGTAAATTTGATTTTTTACTTCTTGTGTTTAACAGATATCAGAACGTCCCGAGAGCATGTTAACATGTTAGGAGAGCGCTGCATGACCTTGTGTAGTGGACTGTTACATTCAAAATATCTGTTTTTTATTTTATTTTTATATATTTATTTTATTTTTTAATTTATTTATTGAATAATGGTAGCAGCAACAAGCTGTTATACACATATCTAATCGTATTGCATAATACAGTGTTTCTATTTTGTACAATACTAAGTTCATGTATCATTATAATCATAATCAATGGCTCATTTACATATCTCATCAAATATAACATAATAGTTTATCGCAAATATTTCTTATATCACATAAGAATATCATTTATCACTATTTATATACTATTTTATTTATTTATATACTATCTATATGCTATTTATAACTCAATTTTGTCCAAGTTATATTTAAACACACTCCGAGTTTCCTTTTGGATGTATTCCGCTGGTAGTTTATTCCATGCGTTGACTATTCTATTGGTGATAAAATGTTCTCTTTGTCCAGTTGATACAATCTCATTTCCAAGGTCACTAGTATATGAGATGAACAGTATCGGTCCCAGAACTGATCCTTGAGGTATTCCACTTGTGACTGTTCTGGATGTCAATAAGCTGTCGCCAATGCAAACTCAGAACAATCTGTCAGAAAGATATTCTCGGATCCAAGCTAGTAGTTTACTCCTTATCAAAATGGCCTCTAGTTCATGAATTAGTCGTTTATGGGGAACTTTGTTGAAGGCTTTCGCATAGTCCAAATAAATCACATCCATGGGTTGCCCTTGGTCCAGTACTTTAGTCCATACATCTAGAGAGTTGATCAGATTTGTGGTAGTTGACCTTCCAGAAACAAATCCATGTTGTTCTGTGGGGATAATATCATTTTTCTGTGCATGTTCTCGCAGTCTTTGAACTATTTTCCTCTCCATAATTTTGCCCACAGTGCTAGGCAAGCTTATCGGTCGATAGTTTTCTACCAATTGTTTGTCGCCTTTCTTGAAGATAGGAGGAGTAACTTCAGCAGTCTTCCGTGCAAGAGGTATTTTCGTGGTCTCTAGTGATTGAAGATTTCGTTCAATTTTGGGGCTAGTTGTGTTGCAGTTTCTCAGATATATTGTGGGAATATTATCAGGGCCAGGTGAAGAGTTAATATTCAGTCCTAGGAGGGTCTGAGCAGTCTCAGTATTTGTAAATTCAACATCAACTATTTCAGTGGATCTTTTTTCAATATCTGGTAATTTATCAGTAGTTTCGACTGTATATACCATTTCAAAGTAGTCTGCAAAAAGTTCTGCGATTTCTTCTGGTTTGGATGTTTGAAGTCCATTACTTGGAATCGCAAAAGCAAATCTGTTGAATGCGAATCGCAAAAGAAATCTAAATTACTCAAAAACTGTTTATCTAACATATGACAATATTTACATCATTGGATTTGTCTTTTTGTGTTCTTCATGATAGACTAAAAAAACATGTATAGTTCCATTTGAAAAAAACTAAGTTTACCTCTATATCTCGTAAAATACGAGTGTTGAAATGGAAATGACATACATCAATTACCCCCATTCCCTCATGTACTTCAGTGAAAACTGTATTGCAATAACTTCAACCGTTTAAAAGTTATAGGAGGTGCTAAAATTACGGGACTCACTCTGTATAGTTACATAAATGAATTTTGTTCCTATAGAAAAATAGTAAAAACTACAACTTAAAAATACAAAGTTGCATGATGTTTAGATGAATTCCTAATGTTATTTCATTGCATTTCCAAATATTTTATTTATAAAGAGTAGTAAAGTGAGTTCTTTTCAGATGTTGCCATTTCTTATAATCTAATCTCCATTTCTTTTGATAAGTCCAATCTTCATCCTCTAACTTTGTAGCTAGCTTCCTCCTCCCACTTTCCTCTAGGTCTTCCTCTATACCTTTTTTGCTTCAGGAATGTACTACCATATTTTCTTAGGCAGTCGATCACTGTTTAACTTTCTGAAATGACCATACCACAGCAGTGTTTTTATTTTCATTGTTTTCAAGGCCGATTTTTCATTTTTCGTTATGGCTTGTTTGGCTTCTAATTCTTTCTTTTCCATAGACCTTACAATATCATCTCCAATATTAAATTTCTGTAGCTGAGTTCTGGTTTTCTCCATCGCATTTGCAGTACATAACTCAGCTCCATAGAAAAGAAAATAGGCGTTTAACTATTGTTTTACATACAGTAATTTTTACTTCCTTGCATACTTAATATATAGTATAGAAAAAGTTATGTAATGGTGCAGCCAAAAATTTTTCAGCAGAAAAAAATTGTATTGTAGATGGCTGGTACCGAAAAAGAGGATAATTCTTGTTCCTATATGTATTGTGACATCGTTGTGAATGAGTGAAACACAAACCCTGAGTTTTTAAGTACAGATTTATTTATATTTACTCTACAATATTTACACTCCTATGGAAACTTTTACCGCTGCACTCCATGGCACTGCAGCCCGAGGCAAACCGCCCCAGCCTAACACTGAGTACCCGAGTGTGCTAAATCTTAGTGCCGCGCATGGCCTCTCGTCCCATGACGAAAAGCCACACCTCGCCAGTCGTGGCTAACGATAACCCCCCTCACGGGTGACAATGTGCCTCCCCACAGCGATTCGTCTGAAACTCGAATGCTGGTTTCCTCTAACCGCCTCTCAAGTGAGGAATCGCGTGACAGACCTCCCATGCTGACAACTCGTGGACCGTGTCACCTCATTGCCTCCACACCCCATTGCTGCCACTCTGTCACCAGCAGACCACCACTCCCCCTCTCTGGCCACACACCCTGCCGAGCCCGACAAGCAAAATGCTATGAAGTTACACTATTATACTAACGTTGTGTAGACCGAATTCTTGTTTTGTGTATCCATGATTCTTGTTTTGTGGAACAACACTAGCAAATAAATCTTAAAGACAATTTTTACCAAAATTGGAATTTTTCCCAGTTGATCGGTTTGATGTTGTAGCCCCTTGAATTTGAATACTATGATCTAATTTTTGGACATACTTTGCGTGAAACCTCATTTACAAATTTTTCTCCAATGGCTTCAACCTTTTTGATTTAACTTTGTCCTCAGTTAGTGTAAAGGATGCTTAAAATGCTTAATTAAATGTCACAGTTTTGCTGCAATATCTGAATTTTTGAATATTGGTAAAGTTCAATATTATTTTGGCATCTTCCTACAACTACAGTATTGAAGACAGATTTTTCCTCTGAATGAAATCTGTTATTTAAAATTATATCTTTAAATGAGCACATGCACATTTTTTTCATATTATGAATAGGTTTTGGGTATTTTTGAATGAAATATGGGCAGTATTAAAAAATTGAAAAACATGATTTTCTCTTAAACATCTCCAAATTTTTCCTTTATACATTTGTGTGCTATAGTTCTATGCACACTGTATAACGTGACATAAATCTCATTGTCATGTATTATTTAGATTTTTGAACAATTAGACAAATGTCATTCACATTGTTAACATTTATGTTATGGGCATTTGTATACATTTTTGCATTTGTAAATACAAGTTCTTCAAATGATTTACGATGAAGTTTCTCAAAAACTCAGAACTTCTCTGTAAAAATGAGTCAAAATTTTGACATAATTCAAGTACCAAGATTGTTTACAGAAGAATGTCTTGAGTTGTGGACAATATTACTAAAATATTTTGTGTAAGTTTGAGGCAACAATTGTTTCATCACATTTTACCTCTGGCTTGAAAATCGTGTTTGTATTTGGTTAAAGTACCATCAGTCAGTGACTGATGTTTAACTAACCTTTCAATATTTGAACTATGAATATCAATGCTACTAGCGGAAATAATGTTTTAACACAAAACTCTATCCATGTAGATTTCAAAATTAAGAAAACATTACTTTTCATAAAATAGTGACCGAAATTGTTTTAAGAAATATCAATTCAATTGTGCTTATTGCTATGTAGTGAAGGTTGTTCTCTTCCAACATTTTTCATTACCATTGTTACCATGTACCATTGTCATGTTGTGATGAAAAACCATGATGTGCACTCATGTATAGTTTTTATTACAAATATATTTGAATATTAATATCAAATCGGAATTTGCTCCAGCTCATTTTCCTTCATTTCCATGTTGAAGAAAAATTCTCTCTATTTTATTGTATCCCACAACCCACTTGGCCATCCTGGGCCCTTGGCAGCACAGGTTGAGTAACACTGTCCTGGTGGTGCTATCAGTTATAGATTCATTGGAGATGTGACTGTGATCCACAACCATGGCGTTTTGAATCAAAGAAAATTATCAGTATTGGCTTCATTCAAGGAAAGGAGATGTTTGTGATTCTAAGACTTACAATTTCAGTTTCAAATGAAATGATTTCCAGTGGTGGTGTGCATGGAAGATACAGGTTTATATATTTTTCTTTAAGCTTTAGGAGAATGACCATTAGTCAGATCAAACTGGTTTCACTGCTTGTTGGGGTTGGGATATTTATGGAAACCATCCACGTGGCCTGAATTGCCTTTCCGCTAGTTAATTGCAGCCATTCAACTCTTCTAAATTTTGGGGTTATTTGAAATAATATAACCTGTTGTGTAGGTGGGGGTAAAAGACTGCATTTTTTGATTTTTGGTTAATTGTGATGACATGAAAATTTTATTCATTTGAAACTGGTGTGCTACTTTAGATTGACATTCCCTCTAACAATTCCTTTGATCACCAGGGCGTCAAAAAGTATCCTAGCTTTTTGGGAGTTATTTTCCCAAAATTTGCATTTTTGGATGTTTGCTCCTTTTGATGGGGGGTAAATGTCCCTAGCATGAAAAGTGTATGTCTCAACATCAACTATTGGGTAGTGAAAAGAGGTTTGAATATTCAAAAAAGAACGTGTAATTAAACAAATTTAGAAAGGAAAATACAGTTTTTAACCAATGTTTATAATCTATAATCAAGAAATTGTAAAATCGTTTAAGATATCCTGGGTTAACGGGCACAAATGATTGCACTCTCTTGTGTACACTCTGCAAAATAGCAAATGGTTGTGTAAACAATTTAAAAATGAGATTTGCTCAAAAATGAATGAAAAAGAGCAATTTTTTATTTCAATTTTTCAAATGGGGCAAGCAACCACCTTTGGATGTTTGCCCCATTTAGATTTTGCCTCATGTTAACAAAATAGATAAAAAAACAAGTGCTGTAGGTAACTAATACATGAAATCACAAGAGCCTGTATCTAAATTTTTGTATCACATGGTCAAAAATATGAAATTGCAATTACACTAATTATTAAAAACTGCTTAATTTGTATAAAAAATATTTGAAATATAAAATAATTAACTAATTTTCTCGGTGGTAGATCAAACAGAAGCAACATAACTTTATAGGTCAGCAACAGTCAATGGTGGGAATTTGTGTTGCTCAAAAATGAGTTGACCTACCAATTTTCAAGTAATATGAAATTTTACGCCATGTGACTTACCATTATTGCCCAATGAATATTTAATTTGAAATCGGTTTTCTTTTCTCTCTGCTTTTACGATTTTAAATTGATTGCTGTGTTGATTGAAAGCTCTTTTTTCGGATTCTGAATGTTTACTTACAAAATGCAGAATTTTGTCATATGAAAACGTTGGTTCACAACTATATTAAACAGTAAATTGTTGATATGATTATTTAAATATAAAAAATATTTTCTTCCAGATAATTGGCTTCTTTTGCCAGCATATTTTCATCATTAGATTTGCCAGAAGTGTTCCATTGTAAATTTTTTCCTACATTGATTTATTTATCTTTTTTTGTGTTTTCCTCTCCTTGCTTCTCCTCCTTCTCCTCCTCCTCCTCCTTCTCCTCCTCCTCCTCCTTCTCCTTCTCCTCCTCCTCCTCCTCCTCCTCCTCCTCCTCCTCCTCCTCCTCCTCCTCCTCCTCCTCCTCCTCCTCTTCCTCTTCTTCTTCTTCTTCTTCTCCTCCATCTCCTCATCCGTCTTCTCCTTCTCTTTCTTCTCCTCCTCCTCCTCTCCTCCTCCTCTCCTCCTCCTCCTCCTCCTTCTTCTTCTTCTCCTCCTCCTCCTCCTCCTCCTCCTCTCCTTCTCCTCCTCTTCTTCTTCTCCTCCTTCATCTCCTTCTCATCCGTCTTCTCCTTCTCTTTCTTCTTCTTCTTCTCCTCCTCCTCCTCCTCCTCCTCCTCCTCCTCCTCCTCCTCCTCCTCCTCCTCCTCCTCCTCCTCCTTCTTCTTCTTCTTCTCCTCCTCCTCCTCCTCCTCCTCCTCCTCCTCCTCCTCCTCCTCCTTCTTCTTTTTCTTCTTCTTCTCCTCCTCCTTCTTCTCCTCCTCCTTCTCCCTCTTCTTTTCTTTTTTTTCCTGTTTCTTCCAACAGTTTTGTAATGTATAAAGAATTTGTTGATATTTTCAACCAATGATATTCCTAAAATGTAACACTTTTGCTTAAAAATTATGTTGATAAACTAATTGAATTATTATTATAAAAATCTAGTATTTGTGAAAATTATTTGTTAATGTATTAAAATTAACTAAACACATTTTCCAGAGGGCAGTAAGAGGAGGTACAAAAAAAATCAGAAGAGGAAGAGGAATAGGAATAGACGTAAAAATAGAAGGCTTAAAAAACACAAACTCTCGGAAATTTCAGAATCGTCGATTGGGAAACGTTAGGCTTCTATCTCATCTTTTGTTGAACCACTTGTGATGGAATAAATTATATATTTTGTATATAGAAGATATGTATTATAATTCAGAAATAAAAAATGTTATTTTTAATCTAAATTCAATTGATAGAATATCGTTTATTGACTTCAATTTCCTTTCATCCACTGTCCATTGTCATTTACAATAATTTTGAGTATTCTTATAATTGTCTTTTAATTTTCTACTTTCTCAAGTAGATGATCAGCTCCGTCATAGTGAATGACATCTGAAACTCCCATTGAGCTCTTCGACAGCAGAGCTATTGAACGCACAGATTTACTGTATTATATCTTTTAAGGTATATGATGGCAAAGTCTCTTGTGAATTCTAGTTTTGTGATTTTCCTTTCTGTCACGTATATATCTGTTAAGCATTATTTATTGCTGCATTTGTTAGCTACGTCAGTATTGTCTAACACCATTTCGTACTTCTGGTAGATATACAATACTAATTTATATCCAACCATTCGATCCGTACTACCCTTATTTCTATTGTATATGCTAATAATTGCTGGCTGAGGGACATATATGTTTTTTCTCTTTTGATGAATATCGCTTTACTTGTTTGCCTGAAGATTCTCTGAATTGATGCACCCCCACTTTTGCTACAACTGCAACCATGCTTTTGTCCATTCATTTCCCAATAATTCCATAAGACAAAACTGCCTCAGCTTCACTCACCAATTTAGTGCCACTCAAATTATCCAGCAGACCTCCTGTGTTCTCATCACCACTGTCATCTGCAGGTGGTGGTGGTGGTGGTGGTGGTGGAGTAATGAAAATATTCTCTACCTCTATGATATCATCAATGCCTTGAATGTTTTCTTCAAGCAACTGAACTAATTCTGCCACAGTCAGTCCGTCTCTAAAACAATCAGTTTCCTCATAAAGTTTTTTAAAAAATCTTATATAAATTCTGATCTTTCACTATGCTATAAAACAAAGTGAAAAAAATACGAAAACTGTCGAGAGGCATAAAAAGCAGTAGGGAAGGACAAGTGTGACATATACGCCACACTGACCTTTTCATACCTCCACTTTTTCTTATAATAATAATAATAATAATAATAATAATAATAATAATAATAATAATAATAATAATAATAATAATAATAATAATAAAATGAATTTATTAATTTCAGTGATTTGAAAACTATCTGTGAGAGATATACTGTTGAGATAAATTGAATTCATACAGACTGCAAATTCAACTTATGTTCATGGTCCATCAGAAAATTTAATATAATTTTTGAACTCTTGGGAAAAAATATAACACTTTTTTTGGAAAGATCGCACATTAAACTCACAAACCTCTCTGCATGCAGAAATATGTACCTGCAGGGACAGGAATTAAGTCTAACCATAACTTATTTGCTGTGATGTATATGTCACACTGGTCCTTGGAGAGTTAAAACAGTTTGAATTGAACTCAATAGTACGATTGTATTGGGATTCACAATAGTGTGTGGTTTTGACCAAAACTAATGTAGGTAATTTAATTAAATTTATTTATTTTAATTTTAAAATGAGTCATTCACATGAAAGATCTAATAACTAAACAAAATAGGGTTTATCTTGCAGGAGTGTAAAAGTTGCTCTGGCAATTAAACACCAGGTAATCAAAATGGGAATAAACTACTGTAGTACTTTAATACAATAATATTTCAGTAATTAAATTCATATCTTTGAATGTGAATATTTTGAATAACAAATTTTTTCTATCCTGTCAAAGAAAACAAAAAAGTACAATTTATATTAAAAATAATTTGTGACTTGTAATGACTTTGATTGGGATCTCTTGTAGCTTCTTTAAAAGAACTTTTCTTAATGAGACCTGAAGGGTTTTTCACATCAAACCAGACCATAATTCTTGAAATTAAAAGTGGGGTGATGAATGGAATGAGGAGTTGTGGGTTGAGTATAGATTTATCCTGCTATAATTACACTTCAAAATCATTATGTGAATACATGCACAAGCATGACAGTAATTTTCCAAAGGGTGTAAATTTATTGTAAAGTGCTAATTGGATGCTGGAAGGAAGAACCAAGCCACCATTCATTGAAAACTGAGAAAAAGCTATTTAAAGTAATCATTAATTTAAAAAATTAGGATGCCCCCCTTTTTTTAAAAAAAGTATAACTAAGTACTGTTAAGCAGTTTCACTTTAAATATTCTATTAAAATTCCCGTCTTCTCATATCTTCACCAATGATGGTTGATTTTCTTGAAATAAATTCACATTATTATTTAACATGTTGACTGCCAAGGTAATTTTGAGAAACTATTTGAATACTTTTGAATTACTTTACTATTTGAATACTTTTGTTAGGTGGCTGGAAGAGACAATGTGTGAATGATATAATCCAAATATCTTCAGTATATATTTTCAGGGATATTTAATCCCTCTTCTAGACATATTTCAGATTTCAAAGTGTACAATTACCCAGGCATGCACCTGGCACTGACTTTCTACAAAAAATGTGCAAGAGCAATTGTTACACCTGTAATAAATAAATTATAAAAATCATAAATATAATCCTGTTACACAATTAAAATATGCATTTACAAAAACCAATTATATTGTATAAAAACAGTTATAAGTTGCAAACAATTCCACAATCTTCTACCTCTTTGGAGTAAAGTTTCTCATGAGAAGATTGTACTTTGATGGGTGTGACGTGAAAAACAGGTAACACTTAAGCTTTTCCATGCTTGTAGGATTTCCTTCAGGATACCAAGAAATGAGCTTAGCTAAATGAAAGCCATCGAAAGGTCTTCCTGATTACCTTCTTAAATGAAATTTTCTTATGAATGTCTGGTTTTCATCTGGAAAATGATAAGGTTTTTGCAAGTTCAGTAGTAAGAAACTAGTTCATTTTTCTCCCTTAGTTTTCACCATTGGTGATCACTTTTTGAATTTCCATTATCTCTTGGAAATACCTCTAATGCATTTGCAACAGTGCTTATTCTCTCATTTTGTGAGTTCTTTCCATCACGTTAAAGTGTATGGTTGAAGTGGTCTAAAGTGTATGGTTGAAGTTGGTTTTTGGGAGGTTAACTGTCCTGGAATTAAGGATTTATATGTCATTCAACATGTTCAGATCTCCAGTGATTTATTTATAAGTACCATTTAACTTTCTCATTTACTACTGCACAGTAAAATTTAGTGCTGCCGGAAAAGTATCAATTTTTCAGCAGCAAAATATGTTTTGTGGCTCTTGCTCACATCAACTACTGTATATTATAATACGTTTTTGAATATGAAGTGTAGTTAGAATCCAGCTTTTGTGGGTGTTCTGGATACCAACACTTGTTTTTTCTCTATGAATCTCTCTAAGTCAGTTTGTGGATAACACTAGTACCTAAACGATTCATAGGATTCTCTTCAAAATGGATATTCCTTAATTAATCTGGTTGTATTCGAGGTCCTGTGAATTTGAAACAGAGTTTTTAAGGTTTTTTAATGAGAAGCCCCTAGAACATCTTTGAAATTAACAAAAAGAATGATTCCAAGGTTTTTCTTTAATTTGTGTTGGAATAGAGAAAAGTGTGCTTGTAAATATTGTTCAGTTACAGTGGTTTTTAACTCCTTTTTCCTGTAAATCCTCAGACTTTTTAAAAATTGTGTAAGTTTAAAATTGTTTTGCCCCCTCCCACAACTGAGTTATTGAGGATAGAATGTTTTTCTTAGTGCAATATATTTTTAAAAATTAGGTCTTTAAATAATGTCCTGTTCAGTAGACATGACAGCTTAGAGAAGTATGCGAGTTTATCATCTTGCGGAAATGCTTATCTACTTCACCAAAGCTCGACAGGATGATCCAGAGAATGCTCTAGAATTTTTCACATCTTTCCGATGTTTGGAATGATTAGTGAGCTATCTGTTCCTTATCAAGAACACAACTGTCTTCAAGATTAGCGCTCTCGGATTCATCATCCTTATCAAGAAGTGCATTGTGTTGCTAAAAGAGTGGATTTGCGATGAATGGAAATGTAATTTTTAACCAGCATTGTAAAGATCTGGTAAACTATGCCAAAAAATTAGAACATGAAATCATAAATTGCACAAATAATGTCTTGTTGAGTGCAAAAATTATGAAATGTTCCTGCTTGTGAAGTCATGTGCTCAACCACCTGTGTATGCAGCAGCAATGAACATTCAAGATTCATAGATTTATTAAATAAATTTAAAATTTTTGTGTTATCCACAGTTGTTTTTTAAGTGAAGTTGTCAATTAAGTACTTGAAATTCATGGACTCATACATTCTTTTACCTCTATGGATTGTATGGATATGCTAGGCCGTTTTCAAATCCACTGCAATAAATCAAGCAATCAACTCAATTACAAATTGAGAGCTAAACTGTGTTTTTTGTATGTAATATTAGTTGCAATTAGCGAGATGAATTGTATTTGTCAGTTATTGTCCCCAATGTGCATGTGTTTTTGTGTTCTGTTTGCAATGTTTATTCTATTCTCTTTGCTTATTGTAGAAAGTGACGATGGAGACCGAGATGTGGAAGATTCTGAAGATGGTGTCATACATAATGAAGAGAGATCATCTGGGTTAGTGCATCTGTTCTCTTAACAGATTATTAAATATCTGAATATAAATATTGATATCCTTGAATATAAATATTCATTTTTTTATAGTATTGCATTATTCAATTAAAATTAATTTTATTACATTATTTAGTTAAAAGTAATTTAAAAGTTTTAACTTACTGATAATTTAACATGAAGCCTGTAATCATATTTGGATGATAAAATATTTCTAATTTAATTGAACATTATGTACATGCTATAATTATTGTTCTTTATGTTATTTTACAATATATACAACTTACTCATTTGCGATTACCTAGGTTTAACATTTCAATTTGAATTTTTCTCTTCTTTCTTTATTTTTGTTAATCAAATCACTTAAAATTACAGAGGTGCACGAAGAAAAGAATTCAAAAAGAAAAATCCCACTTTCATGGTAGGAGTACCTGGTGTAACACCTGTGACGGATTCCCAAAAACTTCACTATGTTCAAAGGAGAGTTCAGGACATGTGTGCCTGGAAGAGGTATGAGCATTCATTTTAATGTATGTGTGTTAGTGGGTTTTGTTTTGATGTAAATAGAATGGAATAACCAGATGTGTGTAGTTTCTGATTAACTTTAGTCATACATTTGTAAATGTTGTCTGCTATTTGCTTAATTGAAAATGTTGGTTTTGTCCTTTCGTTTCCTTTTCTTTTCTTTTCAATTTTATTGATGTTTATTTCAATCATATTCTTCCTGTAAATGTATAAGTTCAGTCAACTGGTGCTCAAATGGTCCCAATCCATTGTCCATTGAAAAGATGAGATAAGCAAAATTCCCATTGTGAGGCAACACTAGTTGTAATTGTTAGTTTTCATGTAGCAATGCTAGTTTTCATGTAGCGTACTTGGACATCTCAACCTTAATTACCTTAAAATGACAGAAACAACAAACACCACTATACGTTTTTGTAATTGTACCTGTCTGTTGTGACAGTATATAAATAATTTTTTAAAAATATGGTTTTGTTTTTGAAAGAATGTGATCTGCTATTGTTTTTTCCATGATTAATTCAGTCACTCTGTCGCTGACATGGACACAAGATGTTCACATTTGTGATTAGCTAATAATGTTGTAATTGGTCATAAAGAAATCTATGACTAATGACATTTTCAACAACCATAGCTGAAGGTTTGTAGTCTGGGGCTATATTGCCAGGTGTTTGGTACATGGTGTACCAGAAGGTAGACTGCAACAGTGAACTTTTCCTGATGCGAGTGAGAATGTTTACCGAGTTAGTCCATGCAATCTTTGCCTACTTCCGTGGAAGCATCAGTAGCAATTAACAGACATAATTCCAAAGAAGTTGTTCAACTCTATTATTCATTGTCAAATGTCAGCATCATGTCAACAATCAAATTATGTAATAATTTAGAGAGATGCTCTCTCGGGGTATGCAGATCCCAGACAAATTTGGAAAATTAAAACTTGTGAATTATTGCATTATGTGTGTGAAACAAAAAAAAAATATTTCTTATGTGTTCATTAAAGAATGTATTAACCAGTTTCCATGTACATTATCCGCAAAAAGTAACAACACAAAAAATATAGACCATGTAGTACCCCATGACTACTTGAGTTTTAATGAAAAACTTACTTAGAAATTATTTCTATCTTCGTAGTAAGGGAGTAGTGGTTAGGTGAAATACATTTAAAGCATAATTTTACTTTTAAGGGAAGTTAAATAATTGTTACAAATAGTGCATTATTTCATTGTCCTCAATAGGTGAAGAGTTAGCATATTGGCTTCTCAATCCTTCCATCCTGTATGGTTTTTCTGGGTGTGAGTTTTTGAACAGTGAAGAAACCACAATTGCCTTGTCATATCTGCAGCATGTAAAAAGACACTTGCTGAATGCCTAGTAAAATTAACCCATTGACGGCTCTAGGGTTGATATGCAAAATATTTCCATGCGTGGTAGCCTCTAGAAGAGTTATTACGCTCAGTCAGTTTGTCGCTAAGAGCCTTTGGACGAGATCGTGCATGGAACCGCGATGTCCCGGAAGCCTCTGGACGAGTTTGTTTGTGCAGACGTGGTTTCCACTATTGCTAGGACTTACTGATCATTGTTTTGTTTTAGCTGTGACACACCTCAAGTAATGGATGAATATTTCTAAGACCATGATTGTGGCATTCCTTGGCGATAAATTTGAGAGTCAAATTTAACTGGCAGTGATGGAAGTGTTTAAGTTGCCAAAGAGAAATTTCCAATAACCCCAAGTGCTCAGGCATTCCAAATTAAACAACTTTACCTTACTTCACATTGAAAGGACATTTTGTTTCACAACCAATGTCACCTTTGAAGTGGACCTTCTAAAATGTTACTATTTATAAAACAAAATATATATATTTGTTAATTAAATTACTTTATAAGTTCCCTTTAAAATAAGCTTCCAATATTTTAATTTGTGTAATAAGAAATTTTTGTTTCATTCATCTTGCAACAATGCAATTAATTCATTCCTAGAAGTTGCTTTTAGTCACGATATAGTAAAAGTAGAGCACTGTCACAAAATAATAGGGCAGGAGACTCTCCCGTTTTGGCGAGAGTATCAAAAGTTGCCATTTTTTAGCATGCTCTAACTTTGAAATAACTTGCCGAAAAATTGAAGTTAATGTATTAATTTTGTCTTCTTTAATTTTATATAACTGTCCTTTTCTATGAAGTTTTGTCAGCTATACAAGTACAACTTTCATAAAATTATAATTTTTTCCTAAGATTTTATTTTAATGTTGAATGAAATTTGATATGCCTTGGTGGTGTTTGTTTCTCTCAGAATTTCATCACAATATAAGAAATTAAGATTCACACACAGAAAACTTCTTTCCTCATAATTACATCTTTCTGACTGAAACTAAAAACTGTTAGTCTTATCTGATCCAAGTTTAATCACTACCTCTGTGTTTTTACCTTGCTCAGAAATCTATTTATGTGCAGGCAAAAAGTACATGCATTCATTATTGAATTGAATATAAGACATAAGCTTTGTTGTATAGTGAAGTATTTTTTAAGAAAATCATAAGATCTTTTTATTATTTTTTTATTGTAAATATCATTACTTAATGTATATATTTTTTTGTTGTAATTTTATTTGAATTTTCTTTGTTTTAAGAGCATCCTTATCTTATATTTATTGCAACTTTATTATAACAAGTTTTATTTTCACTGACCATTCAAGAAAAAAATGTATCAAGGGAAATGGAAAGTATTTTTAGATCCTTGCTGTTGATTGTGTTAAGAACCAGATTTTACTTTCCTTTGTTTCTAATGGATATGATACTTATAAATTTGACTTGTTTGTATTGAACTCCTGCATTGCAAAATTGTTTAGTGACATAAATGTGCTTTATTGATTGAGAAAAAATATTTAATTTTAAATCCTTTCTTGATTTGATGAACATTTGAAAGTCAAAAATGTTGATTTGGGTCAAAACACATCATTTCAATCAGTGGCCTCTTGTGAAACACATTTACTCTACTGATAACTTTCTTCTGTGTTTCTTAAGACTTCTGTATTCTTCTGCAGGTAAATTGTTATTGTTCTTTAATGTTGTTTGTGGTTTTATTTAATGTAATAGGGGATGCTTTGCTCATTGCTCACAGTTCAGGATTTCCTGGCTGTCAGCCTGTTTCCATGGACAACGCAAATATCAGGCTGTTGCATGAGAAGCCATACAAAGTTTCATGGAAAGCAGATGGTACAAGGTAAGTGTTACAGTGATTTACTATAATATCCAACTTTACAATACATGTTTGTTGCTGGAAGAATGAATTTGGCTAGTTGATATAAAAGTGTCTTCAGAAATTTTTAAACAAATAGTAATGTTTTTTATTCATAGTTTTTGATTCTCTATTGTAAATTATTTTGATGCCATCCAGATACAGATGGGGTGAAATTCTTAACAGCGTGATAAAGTGTAAGATGTAAATTCCCAGACACATTTAACAGAAACAAATCTCTTTATTTTATTTACTTTAAATGTATTTTGTTTAATAAACGACCATTTTCTCAGCGTGCTGAGTAACAGGTTTTGACTCTTTAATTATTTATTATTGATCATTGTTGATATCAAAAATCAATCGTCTAAGTACATTTGTTTCTGTAATCCTCATTTTGTTTATTTTTAAATGAAGATAGTGATACTGAAAGCATTTGTTCAGTCAAATAGTATCCATAAAACTTTTCAATAATTTGTAAATTGTTATTTTTATTTACACATGAGTTCTGTAAATTGCATTTTTAGCTGCCTGTGCTAAGCATCTTGTTTTGTTTCAAAATAAAACTTAGATCTAAAAAATAGACTAAATTTCTTTACTATGTATTTTTACCCATTGTCACTTATTGTTTGATTTGTTTTAGATATATGATGCTGATATCAAAAGAGAACGAAGTATTTTTCATTGATCGAGACAACTGTGTCTTCCAAGTTTCTGGTCTTACTTTTCCTCATCGAAAGAATCCTAGTAGGCATCTTAGGGATACCTTACTGGATGGGGTAAGATTATATACATTTTGCTGAAATTTCTGGTTCAGCAAAATGAAATTTTTCTCCTTTACAGTTTCATTTTCTTTTCCCTAAGTAGCTTAGAGGACTAGTTTGCAGATTCGATACCTAGGTTTAAATTATGACACGGATTTACATCCTGCACATGGGTATACATGTTAAACACACTTGTAAACAAACCTCCCTCAAATGCAAATGTTCAAAGCCCTACTGTATCCCTCAACGGACATATAAACAAATTATTTAAAACAAGAACTGGTTCAAGGAAATACAATAAGATAAGAAACGTTTGTCAGATTTCATTCACCCTTCATTCACCCTTGATTCCAAGGAAGCTATTTTTGAAAAGTAGCGGGAGTAAGTTTGTGCAGTTCACGGCAAATGTCTAGAGGTCACTGGAGCAGAAGCCCTGCATTACATTCTTTTGTTTCACAGAAAGATGATTGTAGGAACACATATTGGCAAACTCATATATTAACACTAAAGCAATGTTTCAACCTGCAAAAATAATCAAATTAAATGAAATATGTATTAATAGGTAAAGTATGCAAAAATATGCAATTACACTTCGATACGTAAATAAAAATTGTTTTAATTCATTTGAAATAATGCAAGTGAGAACAATTATAGATTGCAGTTATCTTTTCTCATTTGAATCTGTCCCCTTGTTGTAATATTCACCATCATAAGTTGAAATATATATTCTCTTTTGGCTTGACACTTTCCTTTGCTTACAAAATACTTTACTTACTTGATTCTATACTGAACAACATTTTGTAATTAATTTGAGTATAATCTTTGGACATATAGGAAATGGTTATTGACAAAGTTGATGGGAAAGACATTCCGCGGTACCTGGCATATGATATCATCAGATTTGAAGGCCAAGATGTGGGCAGTCAAACTTTTGACCCTATTCGATTGACTTGTATTGATGTAAGTAAATGTAGTATTGTAAATTTAAATTGAAGGGCGAAAGTGCTTACAAGAGTATTCTGCATATATTTTTCCTTTCAGAAAGAAATTGTGCAACCACGACGAATGGCCATGGGAGAAGGTCGGATAAATAGAACAATGGAGCCATTCAGTATTCGCTTAAAGCAGTTTTGGGATGTTACCCAAGCTGGCAGTCTACTTAGTGAAAAGTTTGCTAAATCTCTTTCACATGAACCTGATGGATTGATATTTCAACCCGCAAAAGATGTAAGTGTTTTTTAAAAAAACTGAAAACTCATTCTGACTTATTAATTCATCCTGTACAGTATGACATGTGCTTTTAAAAGCCTCTTACACTATCTATTAGAATATCTGCCTGCAGAATAAAGAATTGATCTTCTTCTTCTTTGTTAACACTGATCAACAGCCAAATTGTTTCTGTCATGAAATAAATGATACAGTAAATTCTCTTATACGTCTGGGTACTCAAGGGAAAAAATGTGTAAGTGAGAAAATTGCATAACTAAAATTGAAAATTATGGACAAAACAAAAACTTAATACTCCACTCTTGAACTTGCTTGCAGGCACTGCTACCAACTTTGCTTTTGATTTATTTAGCAAAGATAAGAACACTAAGAAACTGTAGGTAACCTATGGGGAACAAAATAAGGGGCCATCTTGGTATTTGGGAAACTGGACAAATACCTGATCGAGACCAGAAGTTGAAGTACATTACTTGATAACACTCATTGACCCGGAAGCTGAAGTACATTACTTGTTACTTAGAAGACTGGCCTGGCTTGAGTCAGGTATAGGCATGCCTGATGCAAAAGATACACCGATATTCACTTTATGCAGCCAGTCCTTTAATGTCATTATAAATCTTTGATTTCAGTGATTTTGAAATTTCCTTTAAATGCGCCAAATTTTTGTCATGCAATGTTGGTGAGCATTATGCATAGCCGCACTGGGTGAGACTAGTACCTCAATTTTTTCATCCTGTAGTTTTTTCCAAAATTCAATGGCGAGTTGAAACCAGTTAAAATGCCCTGCATTGTGACAAACTTAAACAACCTCATGATGTAATGATTGATGAACAAAAGGCAGGATGTTTTTGAGTTTGTGAGATAATTGGAGATATAATCTGTCTGTCCAACTGGAGGGAGGAGTTTTTACTTGTGATTGGAAAAGATTGAGTGAATATTTCATCCTGAACTAAACCATAACCTCTGAAAACTTATTATTTCCAAAAGCGCATATATAATTTATCCAACCAGTATGGAATTAGTCATAAAGTCATCCAAATTCATGGTAAATCGGGTGAAACTGACTTCGCTGAATGTGACAAATGTAATCTTAAATTTCATCAGAAATGCGCTTCACTGACTTCTCTCAAAATGGTGTTTACGCTCAAAAAAACAAATCGGCTTATGTGATATTATTGCAACAAATTTTCAGGCATTATTGATGGTGAAATAGACATCAAAACATCATTGTTGAGTCTTAATAAAATAGTTGCGGGTATTATGAGGGAAAATAATATACTAAAGACAGGACTTAATGAAATCGAAGTATCACTCAATTCAATTGGAACTAATTTTCATGTAAACGCTGATTCATTCAAATCATTTTATTCTGAATACATTGATAGAGAATAACGATCAAAAAACATCCTGATACATGGCATTGATGAAATCAAACAAACTTCTTCAAATCAACAACTGAATGACGACAAACAGTCTTGTCAATATTATCTGAAATTGTGAACATCAATGCTGGTGAAATCGCTGTGAGTAGATAGGGACGTGTTGATGACCTCAAATCGAGGCCAATTAAAGTTCTATTACCTAACTCATCTTGGGCAATATGAATATTGAAAAACAAGAAAAATCTCAAACAACCTGTTAAAATTAGTGCCGACCGTACTCCCCATCAACAAGAACATTTGAGAAACGTCCTATCGCTTTTAGAGTTGGAGCCAAATATGGGCAATGAAGATGCCTAGATTAAATATATTAACCGAGTACCAAAACTTTTCACTAACTGAGAAAAGTACAGGTGCGCGCAATGTTGTCCAAGTGGGAAAGTGAAGAGCAGGCAATTCCCTAGTAAAATTCATGTTTACTACCAAAACGTACGTGGTCTGCGTACTAAGCTGTCCATCCTTGATCAAGTTGCGCCTTCTTGCGAAGATCTGGACATCATTGTTTTCACCGAGACATGGCTTCATGATGGCATTTGTAATGCACAATTGAATTTTCCTATTCACCATATACATAGTCGATAGAACTTCAACAACAAGTAAATTTCAGAGAGGTGGAGGAGTATTAATTATGGTTCATCAAAAAATCGGTAGTTCAATTATTCCAACATCTTGTCCTCTTTCTGAACACATCTTCATTCATCTTAAATATACTCGTTTTGATATGATAATTGTAGCAACATACTTTCCACCCAAGTCAACTCTTGGTGCCTACTTAGAATTTATTACAAATCTAAAACTAGTTTTTGAAACTCAACATCGAAATTCTTAATAGTGGGTGATTTTAATTGACCAAATACATTACGGTCAAACTTTGATGATATTGTTCATTCAGAATTTTTAAATGCCTCCAGTACTGAAATTGATGTTGGCACACAAATTCAAAATACAATGAATTATATCAATTTATTACAGTTAAACGAAATATTAAATGATATTCTAAAACTTTCGACTTAGTATTTGCTTCTAATTATTCAAATGTAATTAAATATGACTGTCCTATTGTTCCTTGTGATTACTATCATCTGGCACTGGAACTTGTGATAAATATTAAAGAAAGCTACCTGACACTTGATACGTTAGTCACGAAATTCCATTATAACCTCGCAGACTTTATGTCAGTTAGCAAAGACTTATGCCATTTGAATGGAGTAGCTATTTAAAATTAACTCTATTCAATCATATGTTGATTATTTTGATAACTGTATTTATGAACTGATCAAAAAACATGTTCCCAAAATGTATGTATCTCCTTATCAATACCTAATTGGTACTCTAAAGAATTGAAATTAATGTTAAACGAAAAGTCTAAAGCTCACTCCAAATACAAATTTACATATGATCCTTTAGATTAGAGTAAATTTTCAGACTTATGCAAACAATGTAATTCAAAATCTCATCTTGATTATGATAATTATGTCATAAATATTAAAAATTCAAATCCATCTAATAAAGTCATTCTGGAAATTTACTAACAATAAAAGAGGAACAAATGGTATTCCAAATTATATTTTTGATGACAGTGAAACAGCTGACACCCCTCAAAAAATTGTAGATATTTTTGCTGATTATTTCGAATCCATATATAGTAATTATAATGTTGATAACCTATCTGCTAATGTCAATTATATTGATCATGCTTTTGCCTTCAGTATTGGTAACATCAAGATAACCCAAAATGATGTATACAAATCGATAAATAAATTGGATGTTAAGAAAGTTGTTGGGCCAGATTCAATACCAGCGAGATTATTAAAATCTTGTAAACCCAACTTAACACCAATTCTTCATGTACTTTTTGTAAAATCTCAGAACAAAGGTACCCTTCCTCCAATGTGGAAAAAAGGTTATTTATCTCCAATATATAAATCTCAGAACCGATCATATGTAAAAAATTATAGACTTATATCCATAATTAGTGTTAAATTAGTGTTATTCCTAAACTTCTTGAGTCCATTATAACTAAAAAAATAACTGAAAAATTAAACAATCTCATCATAGAGGAACAACATGGCTTCAGACATAATAAATCTACCACCTCTAATTTATTAATCTTACAACACTTCATTATTGATAAAATTGATAAAAATTCTCAAGTAGATGTTATATATATATATATATATATATATATATATATATATATATATATATATATATATATATATATATATATATATATATATATATATATATATATATATACTAGCGGACCCGACAGACTTCGTTCTGTCCAAAAGATTTGTACTGTGACAGTTTTTTGTTCCTACATATTTTATAGTCTGGGCAAAAAATCTCCTGAACAGAACCGTCACCCTGGTGATAGGGCGTTGTGAATAAGAAATATAATTAAATAAAACATATATAAGCATTTAAAAGTAAGTAATCGCTTTATTGTTAATCATGTGAATCATAATTATTAACAAAAAACAGTTTTATTTTCATTGTAGTGCTTTGTGATATACAATGTTTTTTGTTTGATTACCTGGCGCATAGATAAACAAATCTGATGGTTTTCCAACACGGGAACAGGCAACATACAATTGACCATGTGAGAAACATGGGTTTTCCAGATTAATACCACAAACACTTAATGATTGCCCCTGGGACTTGTTTATGGTCATAGCAAAAGCAAGCCGAACTGGAAACTGTAGTCGTTTAAAGTTAAACGGCACATCAGTCGGAATCATTGGGATGCGCGGTATGAGAACGTCTTCTCCTTTATACTTTCCTTTCAGTATAGTTGCTTCTATCACGTTGTTTAGTAATTTTTTTATCGCTAACCGTGTGCCGTTGCAAAGACGTGGTTGGTTGATATTTCGCAACATTATAACTACCGATCCAACCTTTAATTGAAGATTGTGAGGTGGCAATCCTGGTAAATCCAGCGAGTTTAAAAATTCCGGTGGATAGTTCACTACATCATCTTGGTTAGTAGCCAAATCAACTGATTTATATATCCTCGATTCGCCTGTAATTTGTTCTTGAATTTTTAAATTTAATTCATTTACATCTATGTTTTTTGCAGCCAATATAGCTCGTTTGCTCAACCAATCATGGTTTCTGTAATTTTGAGAAACATCTGGAAACACCTTCTGAATAAGTTCATCTTTTGATCGAGTTAACTGACAAAAACTTTGAGGAAAGTTAATGCAGCCAGTCAACATGTCTATAGGAAATTTGCCATCACCAATGTCAATGAGTTGTTTAGAGAATATGTTTCCAGATTGGTCATTTTGCAACTCGACACGCATATTCTTGCTTAAATAAAGTACTCTGACATGTTTCCACAAATTGGAGGACTTTAGACATGCATTGAGTTCATCAGCTGGTGTTGATCGTGGAATCACTGGCAATGTTTGACGAAAATCTCCTGCTAATAAAATCATTGCACCACCAAATTGGTTATGATTGCTCCGTAGATCTTTTAAGGTTCTGTCTAAAGCCTCCAAAGATTTTTTATGTGCCATCGTGCATTCATCCCAAACAATTAATTTACATTGCTGCAAGACTTTTGCCATTGCAGAGTTCTTCGAAATGTTGCAGGTCGGAGTTTCATTGCTTTGCATATTTAATGGCAATTTTAATGCTGAATGTGCTGTTCGACCACCTTCAAGCAAAGTTGCTGCGATTCCCGACGAAGCGAGTGCAAGTGCAATTTTATTTTGTGAGCGAATCGTTGCTAATATTAATGAAATCAAAAAAGTTTTTCCTGTACCACCACGTGCATCTAAGAAGTAAATCCCTCCAGTTTCATCATTTGTTACTTTCATAAGAGTATCAAATACATACTTCTGTTGTTCATTCAACAATGGAAGATTTGTTTGAATTAATTCTTTCAAAGTGTTAAGGTCATACAGTTTTTCTCGATTCAACTCTTGGTTAAAAGCATCATGCATTGGACGATTGGGCGCGGCCAGGCCTAATTGAATTAATAGTTTGTTTGACATCATCAAGCACATGTCCTCAATTGAAATCAATGCTTCATTGTATATTTCTTCACTGATTTGTATATTTGGATTTCCCATTCTATTTCGTATTTGATACAAAATATCATCACACATCTAATCTTTGTACTTGATCCACAAATCAAGTGGGTTTGATGGGAAGCATGTAGATATGATTATAGAAAACAATGTTCGTATTTGATGAGCGTTTGATGATATTACAGCATCATTGAGAGTTTGATCCCAATGAGCGTCATTTTCTAGCAATTGCAAACGTTGACAGGCTTCTCTGTAAGATCCACACAATTCACCATCAACAGTTCGTAAATGTTGGAATGATGTTGGGCCACGTACGTTGACTAATAGCAGTCGTAAATAAAAACATTCATCATTGCTAGGATGTACTGAATAAATTCGACCAATGGCGTCGGTGGAATACACATCTGGGTATCCTGGAACTTGTTTTCCTTGTTTCCGTCGTATAAATCTCCTTGAGGATTGATTCCAAGTATAATATTTTGGCATTTCAGAATATAGCAATGTTTGTGCAAAGTCATCGTTTTGGCAGGTCTCAAAAAAACTGGTTAATGTAGTAGATGGTGGCTGAGCAGCTCTTTGTACTGCGTTCTGTGCTGTAAAATACACTCTTTGTCCATTTTCTAAATGCACAGCTAAGTGAACAACGGAAGGGTGTCTCTCATGAATAGGAAAATAAAATATTCGCCATACTGCTTCATTACTACTAACATAGCGGCCCATTTGGTATTGGGTAACTTCATCATTGGAATTCTCTGCACCAATTCCAATCACAGCCATATCACTCCCTTTGGTTACATATTTGCAAATGTATTTAATAGATTTCACTGAATGGCAAGATTCAACGTTGATGTGTGCTTTGAAGGTCTTTGATAAAATGGGTGAATATGGAACAATCCAACGATTATCTATTTCAATATCTTCTTGATTTAATTTGACAATTGTTGATCGTCCATTGTCTGCTGTCGATCGTCGACGATACAGTGGATAACCGTCATTACCAGTAATTGTTTCCGATATTAATGTCCGTGGATATCGTTTTGAACATTTACCATCCATCATACATGGTGAATTTTGATTAAGAGTTCCACAGGGACCATGTATCATATTTTTGATATCTACCTCATGCAATCCAGGATCTACTTGTACATCAGGGATTTCAGCTGATATCACTGCATCAACTTCATTTGGCCTTATCTTTTCAGCCAACCAAATCAAAATGTGTGCATGTGGCAATTCTCGTTTCTGCCACTCCACAGAATACATCCAGCAGCGTGTCTCACCAAACACACAATGTTTTACGATGAAATCCATTAAAGATTTCAATTTTTGTCTAAAGACTCTGGCTGTAACATCATGACGATCAATGGGAGATTGCCCAGGGAATAACTCCTGCTTGATTTCTATCCAGTGCGGATTGCATGTAAATGTGATGAACAAATCTGCTGTACCATAATGACGAACATACGACATGGCATCTTGAGCATATTCGTGCATATGTCGAGGGCTTCCGATGTATGTTGCTGGAAGAATAGTCATCCGACCAACATTCTGTGCATTTCCATCAGTATTAATCGCATCTCGAAGGTGAATATACTCTTCAGATCGGAGTTTGGTCTGATTCAACCTGATGAATGTTAATCTCTCCGTTTCAATTTTAACATACATGTCAACAATATATTTGTGATATAATCGCCGACATTTCAATATGTGATTGTCTTCATTTTCCCGAATCATTAGGCGGTATGAATAATAGTTCATTGAACTGACTTTTTTGTTAGTTTCAGAACCTGTAAATAGATTTTGTTTTAATAACATTGCAATATAAAATTAAAATACATAATATAGTGACTGAGATAATAACTAATATTTTAATTACCTGTAATGGGATTTATCATTTTTATTGAGAAATCATAGCCATTTTCACCTTGCCAAAATATTATGGGATATTGCAGTGCATCATATGAGCGGTGTGTTTCCTTTATACGTTGTAGTTGATCATTCCGACGATGTAAAACAATATCACGGGATTCCAAGTTTTCTCCAACTACAACGATAGCAACTTCATCAATAGTTGGTGCATTAAAACGTCTTGCATGTTGACCCGCAGGTGTTTTATCAGCTCTGATTACAATTTTGTGATTATCTGATGGCATCAGATCCAGGGCAGTTTTAAACAATATAATCAATTGATTGTGTTCATGAAATAAAGTTTGTAATTGTTCTACAATAGACCTCTTTACTAAATTGTTATGTGCACAACGCAGATTAGTTTCTTGTGATGAATTGCCCATAAAATAAATTTGCAGGAATTTGTAGTTGCTATCTGTCACTGGTAACAGTGAACCTGCTCTGTGATATATTTGCCCTTGTATCTGTAAATTTAAAAAAATATTGTTTGTACCAAACACTATAAAATAAAATAAAATAAATAAGCAATGTGGGGTATAAATTTATGGATTGTCAGTGATCAAACTTAAATAATATTTGTTCTTTAAAATTATATATGTCTCCTAATTAGTTGTAACTAATATCTATCATCAAATATATTGGGTTTCAAAATAATAAAAGTGTCGCTAAAACTGAATCACCAAATAATATGGGGACTAAGTGATGATTATGATCTTAATGATTACGTCATTGAAAATTAGTAACACATCTTAACTTAGGTGACAGAACATAAAATAATTATGTTTAACTGCTATAATACATACCTTGAAAGTTGGCATAAAATTTTCCCGAACTACGTTTGTTGACCCAAAGGAAGTCATTTGAAAGCAATTGTTATATTGTTGGATATTTGTCAAAAAGTGTATGGAATCTGTTCCTATTCCTGAAACCAATGAGTACAATGGCTCTGGTGGTGGTTCCAATGGTATCAATTTCACTTTACCATTTGCGCAACACAATCCATTAGCTTCGTTTTTAAAATTCAATGCCTTACAATATGAGCAAACCGAGTTCATAGAACCAATAACAACACATTGGTAGTTACTGTAGTCAATTGACACATCGTAACTGAAAGCAGCTCGATTCAAACTTGCGCGATTATTAGTTGAATGTAGCGCTCGCGCTTCACGCGTTCGTGATGCCCGAATTCTTTCACGTTCATTTCGGTCGTCACGTTCTTGTGCAGCATGATTAGATCGGTAATTAGCTTGCTTTGTAGCATTTCGGGTTCTTCTACCTAAATTGCTTCGTCTAATAGGAGGCATATCTATATTATTGTAACGTTTCTCCGTGGTGAATTAAAACCAACGAAATATTATACTCACTACTCACTTCTACTCTCTTCTGCTAACTCCTCTCTAACTCGCTTCTGCTGACTGACTCGCGGCCGCCGGCAGCGGAGCATTTATACCTGCCCGGCGCTTGCCCCCAGGCGCCCGGCACCTTCTCGGCATTTCCCCGCGGCTCGCGAATAGTCCGGAACCGTCTAGTTCGGGTGGAAGGGAAGGGGCGGCGGCAGATGACGCAATCCACGCGCAGCGACTTCGGCAGGTCGGGGGGGAAGGGAAGGGGCGGCGGCAGATGACGCACCGGCTCTTATCTATCGCTTGCTGACGGATGGCAAGCCGCGGTGCTTCGGAGCTCCGGCCTACGCAATCAGGCAGGGATGTGTTGATGGAGTACGGTCTTGCGGCAGGAAGAGCGAGCGTGGGCTCCTCTGATATTTCTTGTTTTTACAGTGCGCCGCAGCTCGTGAGAAAAGGGCTGTTTTGAGGGTTTTCCCGGCAATTATTCGAATTTTTCTCGACGTAAAAACCATCCTTGGACTTCAACGAACATTTTAAAAAAAGAATTGCCCAAATTGGTCCAGGCGTTGTTGAGTTATGCGGTTACCAACACATTTTGCGATTCATTTTTATATTATATATATATATATATATATATATATATATATATATATATATATATATATATATATATATATATATATATATATATATATATATATATATATATGGATATTGCTAAAGCTTTCAACACTGTAAACCATGATTTACTGATAGCAAAGTTTTCAAATTTGGGCATTCACGGTAGTCTATTGCAATGGTTGAAAAACTATTTGTCTGATAGAATATTGAATGCTAAATATTTATCATTCTAATTCCGTGACATAATTGTACCATCACATTGTAGCATTTGATAAAATAAATCATCGTATTTTATTTCATAAACTTAAAAATATAGGCATACATGGAACGTTCTTGAAATGGATTGAATGTTTTTTAGTTGGCGAATTCAAAACGTTAAATATAAATCTTTTTTATCTAAAAATATTTCAGTTACTTCAGGAGTACCTCAAGGTTCCCGTCTAGGCATATTATTATTCTTACTATTTATAAATGATTTAAAGATTATGATTCCAAAATGTTTCTTTTTGCTATATGCGGATGATCTGAAGTTATTTATCAAAATTAATTCAATTGAGGACTGTAGAATTCTACAAATGTATGTTGATATACTGTATTCGTGGTAAAATTTGAATCAATTACCATTAAATATAATGAAATGTAAAAGCATGAGTTACTCCAGATTGAAAAATCCAGTTTTGTTTTCATATAATATAAATGGTCATAGTCTTGAATCTGTTACTTTATTCAAGGATTTGGGTGTAATATTTGATAATAAGCTAAGATTTAATCATCATATTGACTATATTCTTGCAAAATCAAATCGAATGCTCGGTTTTATTAGAAGGATGACTTCCGAATTTTTAAATCCATATGTACTTAAGCTCTTGTATAATTCTTTAGTCCGATCTAATTTATTGTATGCATCTCAAATATGGTCTCCTTATTATCAGATTCACATTAGAAGACTTGAATCCATACAGCATAAATTTTTAAATTACATGGCATGGATGCTTCAATTACCATCTCCAAGAGTATCTCATGATTACCATCAAATTGCCACTATTATGGATATAAGTACTCTAAATTAATTTAGAAAATATAATGATAATGTTTTTTTGTATAAATTGATTAATTATAAATTAGGTAGTGGTGAACTTCTGTCTAAAATATTATGGAAGATTCCTGTTGAAAATTTGCGAAATAATTCAGAATTACCTATGTTTTTTATACCTACTGCGAGAACAAATTTGTATTATCATGCGCCATTATGGAGAATGTGCCGAATTTCTAACGAATATCACATCGATACATCGTTACCTATCAATAACTTTAAAACTCTGGCAAAAAATAGTATATTATTTGATTACAATTAGTGTACTTTATCAACCTATTGTTTTTGATACGATTTGTATGCTAAACATTTATCTTATATCTGTACCTTATTATTATTGTATAATTTTTTCATAAAACCTTTATTATATGTATTTTTTGGGGGGCGTTTGCCTGTTTGATAAATAAATATTATATCACGAGTATCCCAAGGTTCTCACTTGGGACCCCTTTTATTTTTGTTATTTATTAATGATGTGAAATTATTTCTTTCAAATTGCATGTTTTGATTTTTTGCTGACGACTTAAAAATCTGTAGAGAAATTAATACCATTAATGATTGCAAACAACTACAGGAGTGTTTGAACAGTCTTATAAATTGGAGTAAATCAAATCAATTAAACTTTAATATAAATAAGTGCAAAGTGATGAAATTCACAAAACACAGAAATATTGTCAACCATGAATATTCTATTGATGGAGCGATACTCGAGTCTGTCAATGAAATAAAAGATCTTGGAGTTATTTTCAATCCAAAAATGAGATTTAATAGACATATAAATAATATTGTAGATAAAGCTTACCGTATGTTAGGATTTATTATGAGAACTGCATAATAAACATAATGCTGCATAAAACTGCATAAACAACTTTAAAAACCCTTCTACAATTAGAACTTTGTATTTAACATTAGTGCGACCAATCTCTCTACTCTGTGTACTCTTCACAAAACCGGTCTCCTTGTTATGATGTATACAAAAAGAGAATTGAATCAGTACAACATAAATTTTTTAATTTATCAGCTTGGTTTCTTAAATTACCATCACCAAGATTAAATCATGATTACAGCAAAATTTCACTATCAAATCTTCAAATTAGTTCTCTTGAATCCCATAAAAAAAGTAATAACATCTTATTTCTATTCAAATTATTAAATCATGATATTGTCATTAGCGAACTATTATCTTTGATCAATTGGAAAATATCGATGTGTACCCCCAGATTTAATCAGAATGGTACATTTTTTATACTGTTTGCAAGTACTAATTTGGGTTATTATTCTCCTATATGACATATATGCAGAAACTATAATAACTGTGATATCGACATAAATTGTATTTCTGCTAGTCAATTTTTTATGTGTACAAAGTCACATTATCTCTGCAATTACAATTAAAATGTATTTTTATATTTTCGTTATTTTCAGTATCAAATATTAAATATTGTATAAACCTGTAATTTTGGGCAATTGCCTGTTTAGATGCAAATAAATAAATAAATTTCATCACAAAAATTTCTTGGGCTACACTACAATAACGTAATCATTCTCATTCATTGTTCATATATGTCGTTAACATTTCGATTGATTGATTGTGTTTTCGGGCGTGTCAACTACTAGAGTGATTAGTCCCGTAATTGTAGTGCATGTTTTTTCTTGAGAGGTGGCAGTGGTCTTCCCCCACTGTATGGCGAGATCCGACGTCGACGTACCATCGGCTAACCAGGATTTCCTCAATTGAGTTTCTCCCACCAGCAGGGCACCGCCCCATCTGGGACAAGCTCTAAGCTCCCGATTTTCTGGCATGTGTTGTAGTGTAGTGCTGGTTAGCGTATGTGTAAGGGGGGTGAGGAAATGACAAGGAAGAGGAAGGATAGAGCGCACGCAATCCGTGTCCCGTTTGTTCGAGTATTACTTGGACATTTGCCTGGTGTTGATTGGAAAAACCATAGAAAACTATCAATCAGAGCAGCTGGCAGCTAGAATTTTCCTCCAGACAGCAGCTGAACTCAACCTAGCAGACAAGCTATTGTCGAAAATCCTGCGACCATCAGGGCTTGAATCTTGGACCTCCCGGTCAGAGGGACTGCAGTGATATCACTTGATGCCTTGAGCCACCTCTCCCAGTCATTATCATGTGGACATTATACGGTCTTAAAGGATCTTTCATTATGAATGTATGCGCGTGAAAAACGTATTAACATAAAACACATATCTCAAATAATTTAGCATGGGGTATATAGGAATTTATCTGGGACTTACAAGAAGCAATGTGTAAATGTGAAAAACATATTAGTGCAAATTATATAAATGACGTTTCACTGTATGTGATAAATTTTGTGCTCCAGATGACAAATATCGCAATAAATACGTTTCAGAGACCACATTTTCAAAATACAGGTAAACAAGCTTTCAGCCTCTTCAAATAAAATTTTTTCACTTTGGTATTCATTTTACTCCTTCAATTCTCATCCAAAGAAGTTAACTTTTTAATCATCTTGTGAGAGGTTTAAAAGTATTAAAGACTTAATGAGAACTTGGCTGAAAAAATTGCAGAGATGGAGAAAAATAGTTATTACAGAATATTATGAGACACATTCTAGGAAAGAAAAAATTGAGACCGTACTCCGTTATCACGTCGAAAATCAGTTTCAAAAATTTAATAATTTTTTTCTATTTGAATTTAGTACCAATATTTATTGACTATTTTTCTGTGTCTACAATTTTTTTCAGGCCTGATACATGCACTAGAAGCTGTGAAAAAATAAAACTTTAAAAACATGTTTTTATTGTATCACTGCAACTGATTGCTTTGGGAGGGTGTTTATTTGGAAATCGACTTTTTTTTAAATTCTCTTTCAAATAAGTGTTGTAATTATGGATTTGGTTTGAGGGCATTTTTCACCTCCTTATTGAGCTGTATCCTTTCTTTTTAATATGAACTAGTATAACACACAAAACGTGTCAACATGAACGTATACTAAGATTTTATTTAACCATGCACTTGACCTAAATCAGCTTTTCACTATTTCATCCAATCGGGAGCTTGAACGTTCCCATAGAGATGTCACTGTTGCGACTTGTAAGCTCCCGATTGGATGAAATCACAACAGCTGATTTACATCAAGTGTGCAACTAAATAAATTGTACTATAGGTGCTGCCAGGGGCACTAGGCTAAGCTAGTAATCAGGTAAAACCATTATATTTCATGTTCAAGAGTGATTTTGAACAGATATTTCTAAATAGGATTTCAATTTTGAGAAGGAATAACAATTTGTAGGCTAGTGAGCTTTTTATATCAAAAACATGTTCTAGAGGTAGTGTGTCACATTGATTTGATTATGTGACATATTGAAATTGTGTAATTTGTGTCCTTGGCCTTGCCAGCTCTCGTGTACATTTACTTCATTGTTAATACGAGATTATTTTTTAAATGGTAGCATATTCACAAATACAAATTTACCCCTCAAATTACAAATAAGTTAGTCAATCATAATATGAGTAGCTTTGAGCCATAAAATCCCTCTTAATGAATGATTTAATGCATCAAATAATGGTTTTGTGTAATTTGTGTTTGCAGCCGTACTCTGCTGGTCAGTGTAAGGAAGTTCTGAAATGGAAACCTTCAAGTCTTAATTCTGTGGATTTCAAGCTGAAGATTGTGACAGAAGGGGGTGAAGGGTAAGTGAAAGGATCTTGTTAAGATAGGTAAACTGTTTGAAAAGTAGTTCTGTTTTATCGCAAAGTTAATAGAATATTATATTTAACTCCTGGGAGAGATTTATTGTGTGCATGTCATTATTTTATTCAATGCAGAATTTGTGAATTTCCATATTAGAGAAAGAGAAAAAAATTTTGGGTATAAATGGATAAACTAGACATTGCAGGTATACAATGTCATTGCTAGCTGACACAAATAACAGTGTTGCCAGTTTGTGTCTGGTATAGGCATGTGGAATATTGGCATGGGTGACTTTTCTACATACCATGTATCACCTTTCAAACAATGTTCTTTCACTCTTGGTCCATCAGGGTTGCTCAGAAGTATGATAAACTCGTGAAGCATGTAAGCATTGCACATGGACAAGGTCTTTCCTTATTCCCTTTGAGTTGTGTCATGATGGAACAGACCCAACTACCATGCTTCAAGCTCAACCTGAAACCTTTCTCCTATGTTTTTGTTTGTTTGTTTGTGTTGTACTTGGGGAAGAATTTTTAATTTTGACTCTCAAATGTCATCTTTTAATTAGAAACAATACACAAGTCCCTAATTAATATTTCTTTAACAGGAGACTCATGTTCAATTTCACAAATTCAATCAGCATTCTTGATTGTGAAAATGAAATGGTCATGCATTTAAATGGCTTTAATATAACCAGTTTCTCATAACACCATTTTGAGAAGGCATATAACACATTTTTGAGACCTTGATAATCACCTACCTTTTCAATTATTTTTAAAATTAAATTATTTTTAAAATTTTTAATATATATATGTATACACACACACATACACACCTGTCAATTAGATGTGTTCAGCTCGCCAGTTCTTGTGAGACTGGATTTTTCATACTTCCAACAAGATCATGACTTTCAAAGCCTACTTCCCATATATCACATCTCGTGTATTAGCGCTGTGACATGGAATACCATACTTTGTTTATTTGTTGCTCTAACAATGTGTATTCTTTGATTCTCAATACATACAATCATATCACACATTTGATGCTGTCTTTCTCCCATTCAAATTAAACTGGCTTATCATAGTGTTAAATAAATAAGTGTAAGTTGTCATTCGTAACATTGTTATTTATTTTGTAGGATTCTTCCTCGAAAAGTTGGACATCTGTATGTTGGGGGCTTGGATCGTCCATTTGCAGTAATGAAATATACTAAATCTTTAAAGGACCTAGACAACAAAATTATTGAATGTAGATTTGATAACGGACACTGGCTTTTTATGAGGGAAAGAACAGATAAATCGTTTCCCAATAGTTACAATACAGCAACAGGTAGGTCTGAATATAATTACAATTGCTGCAAAGTTCCTGGCTCCCATAGAGCCAGAGGAATTTTCTTAGTTCAAAAATAGGATAAAATTATCACAAAATTTCTTTTACAGCCGTTTGTAACTCCATTCGTGAACCTGTGACAACAGATATTCTCTTAAATTTCATTGAACATCAAAGATTTGGTGTGGAAGATCAAGATCTGATGCCTCCGCCTTGTAAAGCACCTAGGAGATAACCTGGTGGGTGTTCTGATTTTTATACTTTTCGAATTTTTATAATGTATAAATACATTTGTAATTGATGAATATGTGGATTGCATTGATGTGTGTCCAGATTCCTGAAGTATACTCTGGGGGTGAATATATTTCTTAGAAATAAATTTATTAAGTTAAATATTTAAATACAGTAAAACCCCATTTTTACGTTTTCCTGCCTTTTACGTAATTTTTCGTTGGTTCCGTTAAAAAGCCTATATTTACAATGCATTCTCTTCCCGCATTTTACAACTGGATATGAAGAGTGCTTCCTGCCTTTTACGTCCTTTTTTAAAATTTATTTCATTTTTTTACTTTCTAATATACGTACGTTTTATGCCTAGTGCTGAGAAAATTACGTAATGCTGCGGCAAAAACCGGCGAGTTTTCGTCAGAAAAACTCGTACTCGTACAGAAAAAGTGGATAAATCCTGTTCCAATATGTAAATATAGTAAATTACTACATATGTATGTAACGAACTCGCAAAAGCCTCGTGTTCGTTCAGATCAATCGAGGAATATCAATATTGGAGAATATCCTCAGGCGGTTTAGGCACAGGGATTCAGGCTACACCACGTGTTAGAGGGAGTAATTTAGAATATATAGGATCATGGTTTATCCACTTTTTCATTACCAGGGCACGTCAATGGAGATTTTCTGATGAAAATCGCCGATTGCAGAGCAGCAAAATAAAATTAATGTTACAGCAAAATAAAATTATTACAGCAAAATAAAATTAATGTTTATGTAGATGAGGGAGGTCTGGGACTAATATACACATTTGCTAGTAGATTTATTCAGGTTCCTCAGCCAAGCACCATCCCATCAAAGGGCAGACTAAGCTTCTGACTGGACTCTAAGTGTAGTGCGTGTGTGTGAAAGAGGAAAGGAAGATTGTGTGCGGTCCATGGTCTTGTGTTATGGTCCAGTCATGTTAATTATTTTTATGGTCGTATTCTATTTTGTTGGTTATAGACACATGAATCTACTTAGTCATTGTTTATTTATTTACTTATTAATACTACAAATAACAGTTACAGTAAAGAATTTTGTACTCATATCTTTCAAATATATTTGTGTATTATTATATTTCCAAAAAATATTACATCACTAATAAAAGTGCCCTATGTAATATGAAGTGATTAACGAACATATTTAATACCTCTCAAATAATTGAACATTTGTATTTGCCCAGGGTGATCTTGAATGAAAGAAGTCTGTTGTCTGCCAGTGTTTTTAATGCCTTCACATCTTAATTTACAATAAAGAAAAATAACCGACGTATGTGGCCATCTTCAATTTCATTGTGTGTCTGATGCTATTGAAAAAAATTATTAAACTAGGAAATTGTTGGACTCCTTCAGAATTTTAAAGATTTCTCCAATATCACAATTGCATTAAAATTTGTCATCAGTATAGGCCTCTTGAAACATTTTTCTCTAGAATTTGCCCAGATTATGCTTCTCCCTCTACATCATGTTCAGTTTTTACTTTTTGATTTGATTTATTTTTGTCAAAAAAGATCAAACTAACTGTACTTGCTGGAATTCTGTCTCAGATTCTTCTCAAGATGTCTTTTTTCTTTCTGATAATAGCTAGTCATACTCATGAATATGATTGTTATAAACTACATTTGTCAAAGGAATGGAAATTAAATAATTCTTTTCTATAAAGATTTTCTGTGGTGTTGTTTAAAAATGATAGCAAATTTTTCTCTCTCTACATCTTGAGGAAAAATTAAACATTTGTTACTTAAGTTACTTTGTTTTTCTTTATTTTTAAGGTTCCAAGTAACTACAAATCCCTCTTGTAGTTACAATTTACTTTAATTTTTTCTGGTTTTGTTGACTTGTAAGAAATTCATGTTATTATGTTGATCAGGAAATGTAATTAATCTACGGTTCATTTTCTGAATGCAGTTTTTCATTATTTTTATTATATTCTGTTGTGTTTTAGGAACGAACGGTGGGCAGCTTAGAAGCCAGTCACTGTAAGCTGCAGAAGATTGTGTGTGCTATGTTGCTGTTTTATGTGATATTGTTTCATGAATGAGTGTGTTGTTGCCAGGCCAATTTGCCTCATTGAGATTAACAATCATCCTCCAAAAGGTAGAAGAATCAACCTCCAAACATGAAATGCTGCAATAAACTCTCAAAATGGAATTAGAGCAGCAAATTCTGCAGAACTCCTTGACATAACTTATCTATTTTATTTACAAACATGACTGCATTCCTACTCAGACATATTTGAACTGCTGATTGATGTGAAGATTATAATGGATCCATTATATTTGTTCCTTATATTCTAAAGTATCACAATAGTATTGTGTAATTTCTTGCTCCTGGAATTTCAGTAGAATGCTGATAATCCAGACTTAATTTTGTTGGATGTTATGATTAAAAAATTATAACTCATTTTGGGCAAAACATTAATTCAAAATAATTTAAATAGTGATTTCTTCTTAATTATTGTTTTGTAGTTCAAACTTGAGGAATTTTGGTTTTAATGTTGTAAAAGACTTTTTTTTTTTAATAAAGTCTACTTTTATTTTTGTCAACTTGTAATTTATTTTGTGCCTTAGTTTATGTCATTTGTTTGTCTTGTATTATTGGAAGGATTATTGACATTCTACTGTTAGCTAATGTTCCTTAAAAATATAATTTAAGAAAAATGTCATCTCGGGTATGTTCTTTGGAAATAATTTGTACTTACTTTTTAGGTGTCGATTCCAAATATTTAAGTGTTTCAAAACAAACAAAAGATCCAAATATGCTATTTTTAAATCTAAGGTGTATCAAACTGTTTGAAAGTTCCTCGTTTTATACATACATGCTAGAATTCCAAATGTCATAGGTTTCATGTGTTCGATACATCAGAGATTATTGGTTTGGTATAGAATTCTTTTTGGAATACCTATTCTGAGCAACTTGTGAATTTTTCGTGGTGTAGAAAGCGATAACTGGGTAATGACTCGATGAGTAAATTGACCCTGAAGTACTCCAGTGATGCCATTACACACAAGAGTTGCTTATGGATGTATAATTGAGGAATCATGAACATTTATGTTGATTTAAGCATGTGAAACTGCGTGTAACTTAACACGTGTAAGACATCAGCACATACTATTAGTAAACAATACAGTAAACAGTATTATATATGCAACATTTGATGCGAATTCTTCCATCTCATGTTGTTAAGTTTCACCAATCATTCTTGGTGGATATCTAGTTAAACACAAAAAAATAGTATGTGTAGGGCTTATCTACAAAACATTTAGCAGTTCTCAGGGTGTAGAAAAACAGTGTTTCTATGACAAACATTTGATTTTTAAATTTTACTGTGTCAAATGAAAAAACTATTATGGATTTTGTTAGTATTCAAATATGTATGTACAAAACTAGTATGGAATGTGCCTCCAAATGTAGAGTGGTTAATTATTAGTGTTTTACTATAATATCAGCATTTAATGGGCAAAAATTTAATTATCTGAAACTTCTGATTGAAAATTGCTTTGATAATTCGGTATTTGAATTGAACCCATTTCTCTGGCATCAGTTGAAAACTTACACTTTGAAATAAATGCTGCCTGCCATTAATTTTTTAACCAATTAGGTCATATTTCAACTGATTACAAGCTTTATAAAATGGGATGTTCAAATGCTCAAAATATATTTCTCTAGAAAATTGTGATGTGAGTAATTTGGCAATTTAATATCTTTTCGTTCTGTGCAATGATGTTACAATATATTGTTGAATCGTGTACAGCATATTTATCTTAAAGACTGAGCACTGAATAAAATTAAAGACAATGATGTTCATAGATTTTATTTGCTGTTATTGGCCGTATAATTAAAAGCAAGATTAATAGAGCAATATTAAATTAGTGGCACAGAGTTGTGTATTAGAAAGTTTGTAGCATATATTTAATTGATATTGTGAATTGATCTGCTTAATGTTGTGTGAGACATAGATAAGTTTGTAGTCGAATAATATATTTAAAAGATTATTATATTCATTCAGACAGTTCTTTCATTTTTTACTGTAATCAGTGACCATTTTTTTCTGCCAGTGATTTTCAGAAAGTTCCATATCTTTAAAGAGTTTCTGTGGTGTCATTTTTACGCTAATATTTAACAAAAAGTAAAGACTATTACTTTAATGTGAATTTTAATTCAGTATCCTAAAGATGGATTTATTTTATAGTTGATTTTTTTCCTATCAGCTGAAATTTAATTGAACCTTTTTTAATTTTTTTTTTTATTTATTGAAACTACCATTCTATTCATTTCTCCAGCCTCTCAAAAAGTGAAAGGGTGAAACCTTTTTTAAGCAATCATTGATGGATAAAAAATTGGTTATCACTAGAGAAGACTTTAATGGTTAATAGTACTCCAGTACTCGCACTGGGTTTTTGGATACTCAAGGCATTGATGATGTTACTTCTTGGAAATGGATTATACAAACTGATTTATGTATTCGTTAATGAAGCTACAAGAAATAGTTTTTATTTTGTTTCATTTGCATATGTTTAATAATTATGAAGTTACAGGTATACAAAGTTGCTTGGGGGTCAACCTAATCTGCCTGAGCATTTGTGTAACTTGCTTAGCAACTGCACACACACGTCACCTTACTTAGCTTGCTTGCTGAGCTTAGCAAACAAGGTTACTTGCTTAGCAAACAAGTCACCTTACTTTTGAAGTGGCGATAGTGTTAACTAGGATCTTTGGATTCACCACTGAGACTTTCTCTGTTTGGACACCTCTGAGACTTTCTTTGCTTGGATTATGAACTGAAGTGGTAACCAACCCAGTCTTCCAAATCATAGCTACTGCAATTTTGCTACAACTTTATTGTAGTACTGGCAACCTACAAGTAAATTGAAATAATTTCAAAACCATTGAAGGAATTTCTCCAGGTGCTCTTGAAACCTCGTGACGTGATCCCATGTTTTAAGCCTTCACCACCAAATGTATCTCCAGTTACTCATTTGGCGGATAGTAACACTGCAGTCGCAATCGCCATCGTATATTGCATCATGGTAGCAAAGAAGAGGTATAGCGGTGTGAAACGTGTTAAAGCGTTGCTTGTATTTATTACTTCGAATCACAATCACCAATTGTAAGAATCTTCAGAATGGAACATCACACAGATCCGCCTCTGGCTAAGTCTATAAAATCATGGTATGAGCGGTTCGTGGAAACATGTGGCACGTCGAGAGAAAGGACAGTAACTCAGAAGCTGTCCCTATTCATAAATAATAGCCCTATAAGAAATACAAGATAAAATGTTTAATACCTTTGCTTTTTTTCCCCCTCTAATTAATTGTTTAGCCATGAAACAGCCACAGCGAAATATGGTGCTATAAGCAAAATACAAAATTTAAATTATCCCACTTTTTCAATATAACTTGAAATATATCCATGTTGGCCTGATATGAAATGAAAGGATAAAATTGCCTTCATTTTTTTCAATGTTTTCTTCTAGGGTCAATGGTAGTGTGTAAAATGCTTGGATGTTACTGTGAAAATGGTATCCTTCACTCATATGTAATTTACATCCAGTAAATTAGAGTGCAAATAAATATGGTGCCTTGTGAATCAGTGCATATTTTAATTGAAAAAACGTTATGATTAACAATGTGAAAAAAAAAAAATTTTGGAAGACAATAGATTGCACATTTACCGACGTGTTGGTTTCAAAGGACCTGGTTTTAATAGTTTTGCAAATAAGATCATGTTCAAGTTTTTGAAAAAAAGTAATTGCAATTGAGAAGAGGGTGGGAGCAGAACAGAAAAGTTTGCTCAGACGAAACATTAGAAAACGAGTATGAGAAAGTCTGTGCTATTGTGTAGCAACACTAGTTATCAGCAAACGAAAGTAATGAGAAAGCAGTCGAAGCGTCATATAGAATCTGTTGCCACATTGCTGAAAGCGGTATAAAACATACAATCGCTGAAAATGTATTTTCTCGGATTAATGATGCTAGCGGATGGGTGAAAAACGTGTTCGAAAAATCGAAATAATTCCTTTATCAAAAAATACAATTTCCAGGAGTGTTGCTTTGACAGATGCAAACAGGGAACGAACGTTCTGGCAGATAATGGCACGGCTCACAGATGTATACATGTTTTGAATGTTCCGCCTCTCGCGGAGCTTACAGCCAGCGTCAGGCCGGGATGCGGGTTAGCAGTAGGTAGATCCACCGACTTACCTGCTTCGGCTAAACTTCGACGAGAATTGAAGATTTTGATCGCTTCCTGCAGAGCGTGGAGAATCCTCTGAGCGAAGCTTTTCTGAGTTAGATTGGCGATGAGGAATTCTTAGGATTAAGCGTGCTTTGTGATAAATCATCAATTACATGCCTCTGTCCAAAACGTGGTTCCTGATGGAATCCCTCTTCGTTTATTAAGTTAATGAAAGACCTTAATGCACACAACACGTACACTTTCAAATTCCACATCCTCTATAAAAATAAAGTCTTACCATCCATTTCATTTTTCTTTTAATCTTGAAGTATTATTGAAATTTTCAATCATCTTTTACTTTTGAATTAACACTTAAGCATGGAATTCTTTCACACGCATGTTTTACAATAACTTTGTTTTATTTACACTAAAGCACTTGTGAGTCATTTGTCCGTCTGTGAGGGGCAGCTGCGTGAATGACGCGTCAGGTAAGGTCTGTGACATCTGTGGTCATGGTGGAAATATTATTTCCACAATGGCTGTGGTATTGCACGCCCCCCAAGGACGGCATCAGAGAGCAGTGGCGGCTGGTGCCCCAAAAGACTGGAGCTTGCTGTTTAACTCTACAGAAACAACAAAAACCAGTTTCAAATGTCTTTATTTATATAATTCTTCCATGCGCCAATAACTACGATACACTGATCAACCCATAACTCTCCTCCTCGTTCCCTCTACCAATCTACACACAAAAATACAGGTAATCATAAGAGCAGTTTCATCTCCATCGAATGACGGAAATGTAATTTCTAAAATTCAAAATACGAATACCGACGTAATAAAAATGGAAGCAATTCGAATGAATTAAAACTAATGCAAAAGTTTATATTGAAACATTACGTACATAATTTTATGCAGCGTGTCCATGTCAAAACGCCTCTCGCACACGCGGTTCTGGCTTTGATTTCCACTGGGCACTTGAGTTCGACTCCACCTTGCAACAAACACTATTGCTTCGACACGTTTCACATATAAAATTATTTTATTTCTAAAACATCACTACCCTGATTTATTTTGTAACAAATATTCTTCCACTCACACGCACGCATTCCCACGAGTGCTCTCCGTCTGAACTGCAGGCTGCTGCAGAGGGAAATATGCATTCACACACATGTTATAGACAGAAAGGGACTTACAGAACGCCCAACTTTACACAAAGAATTCATCAAGTGTACATTTTGAATCAATAAATCTAATAACAAATGAAAACAAATTCTCTAAACATCATAAATAATGCATTAAATGCCATCAATAATTGACTCAACTAGTGTACTTTCAATAACAAACGAAATTCATACAAATCTCGTTGCAGCGACACAGACGAAGACAGATAATATTCCTCTGAAACTCCGCGCAGCGCCACCCGTCTGGTTGCATCACCAAAAGGAATCGTGTTCCCAGTGTTAAATCGGTGTCAAATAGTAAAATCAGTAAACCCAATAAAACTGTCAAAAGCGTGATGCAATACCTGGCAAGGCACCAGACACCGGAGAGAGCGCCAGTCGGAGACTTTGGTTTCAAAATGATTTCATATACATCGATATTGCTGCAATATCTTGAATATTGAAAGTCATTAAAAAGAAAATGTTTATTCCTGAGATACTATGAGATCTTTTTCGATTAGTTGGGGTTGTGCAACCGTGCAACGTAACCACGAGCCGCCGCTGCCAGAGAGTACTATTCATCGCCAGGGCGCCCAGTGGGGCGAGGCGCGACCGGGCGTGGCGGCGTGGTCGGCCGCTCCGGAACAGTCGCGTCGCTCGAGCCTCGCGGGAGACGGCGGTGGATTGATGAGCGGTGAGTGGCGAACGTACGCGGTGGCCGAGTTTCTAGCGATCAGCGAGAGAACTCGTGCACAACCGGCGGCACTTACTCGTATAAACAGTATGCGGCAGCTACTAGTGAACCGCACTCGCAATTTGTAGAATGATGTCGCTTATTGTAGTCTCTAAAACTTTCCGTTGTCTGCTTCTCTCCGTTGTCTAATTGTCGGTGGTCTCTCGCTGAAGTCTGATCGTCTAGTCTCGCGCTCTCCTTCTTTTGAAGTCTGATTGTAAGGCTTCTTCTCTCCGCTGCTTGTTTGTAAATCTCTCCTCTGAAGTCTCGTCTTAGTATCACCTCACTCGAAATGTTCGTTCCTCGAAGTAATCTCGAGCCAAGACAGTCCTCACGCTTTTTCCAGCAATCAGGTAAAATATATTCTGGAACGCGGGTCTCGTAACAGCATTCGTACGGGCACTGATTCGCTGGCGACGATCTTACGTCGGTACGCTTCTATAAGCTTCTTCCTTCCTTGAATTATGATTGAGCGCGAGGAAGTAGAGGGATTATGAGGAGCTATTCGGAAGTTTTAAGAAATTTTGTCTCTGAAGTAAGCTAGCTCCGGACGAGCTAGGTGAATTTTTACGGGTGTTAACTGACAGGCGTAACGGGCATTCGCCTTCCGGGGACGCCCCTATAGTATGTGGGTGGTTGAAAAGGGTGGTGTGGCTAAGCGCGTCACCGGGTCTATTGTATTTGGGCTAGGGACATCTGTTTATTCGTAGGTTTTAAGAAATTTTATCACGGAAGTAGGTTAGCTCCGAACGTGTTGAGATAATTTTTACGGATATTAGCGGAGTGGTAATGAATGGAACGAGCTGTCGTTTTCCGGGGTCTTTACTATGGTACATGGGGCTGTTGACGGGGTGTTGTCACTCTGGGAGTCGCCGAATCTGTTGTCATTGAAGCGTGAAATCGTAAATTGAGTCTTCCAGGTATTTCGTCTCTTCGGGTGCCGCGTGGGCAATAAAGGAGGAGTCCGTGTTGAACGTAAATGGGAGTGAATTTACAACCTCCTTCACAGCTACTCAAAACAAAAGTATTTCCACTCCAAAAGTTTTTTCTGACAATGGCCGAGCCTTGCGGGACCGAATCGCGACGAGTACTCAGGTGCGTTATATATATATATATATATATATATATATATATATATATATATATATAGTAATGTTACATCCTCCGTGACTTGATCAACTCCACCCCCGATCTTAACAATAAAATAACTTAACGCGGCTCGGGCATTTATCCCGATTCTTGACCAGCCCAGCCCGGCCTATCCTCTCCCCCCCCCCTTCCGACAGAGCACGGGCGGATATGTTTATGACCCGTGGGGACCCGCAGCAAATAGACGGTCTGCTTTTTGGAAAGCTGCCCCGAGATACTGGCCACCACCTATCCACACCGCGTCGAGGCGCCACCAAAAAGATTCAATAGAGTCAAACGACCGCCGCCTTGCTCTTCGACCCGCCCGCAAGGTGCAAGCGACCGAAAGAAATGTTTTCTTCAATAAAGACGAGTTTCTAAAGTGAAAGGACGCTGCGACGCAGCATTCGCGGGGGTAATTAGCGCAGCATTCGCCGGGGCGCATTAGGGTAAGACCCGGTGCCTCGCGATGGTCAAGGCCATAGGGTTTTCTTAAAACCGGCGCGGGTGTGGTACACAGCGACTTTTCATAAACACGCGCGCGAAGTGCAGACCGTTTGAAACCCCCGTAAGAAAATTGCATACCAGTAACGCGCACTTGCACGTCCGCCAGACGATTCCTTGAAAATATTTCTGTTTTAAAGATAGCTACGTGCGCCGTTAGACCACAGCTGCGTCGAATTTCACTGACCGCGAGGACAAACGAGGCGTACACCCGTCCACCCCCGCGTACGAGCTACGTTAAACCGTCGCACCAAAAATGTAACGGAAATTTCTTTGTCGCACGAGCAAACGCACCATTGAAGATCGCCCCGCCACAGCTCCCAATAGCTGATTTTAGGCAATCAGGGCGAGGCACTCGGATCAGAGAAGGGGATTGAAGCCTTCGTTCTGTCGCGTGTAAGGCTCCAAATCCATCCCGTTTCGTCTTTCGAAGATGCATTCCGCTTCTGACTGTCGAAGATGCATTTCGGTTTCTGTTTTCTAAAGAGGCACTTGCAAATTTACATCTCAAAGAGGGACTTGTAATGTCTTGCATACTAGCTTGAACTCGCAATGAATTGCAGTACTGACTCCGGCCAGCATGAACTTACAGTTTATTTTCGTCACTAGAATCGTGATTAGAACTCATGAACTCATCGTAACTTGTGCTACGATCGTTACTTTGGCTTCGGTCCCGCGTGGTTCGGGGATGGAACTCAGCCGATCGCCACGTGAACGCGACATCGCCGATGCCACTCTGTGTCCTGAGCTCGTGCTTCGTCGTTCTGAGTCTGGCCTGGGTGAACGAGTGAGAGGCGACCGTGCGTGTCGTTGTCTGCTCCATCGAAGATCACCGCCACGGGCGGCTGGGACCGAGTGTGGAGCGTGCCCGCCTCTTTCTCACTGCCCGCCGCGCCGCAGGCCCTGCCGGCGCCCAGACGTTCAGGAAGAAACTCACCACGCCAGTGACAGTAAGAATTTTGTGAATGACCCTTAATCGGTTCCCGCTGAAAGGCGGAGAGACTGCTCAACGAAGGAAGCTGAGAGACTAGATGGTCATAATTATAAATTACTGTTTATCATAGAAATGATCAATTATCATAGAAACAAATTTCCGTTTAAATAACGACATTATTTCGAGTTTTCTCATGTAAGTACCTAGGCATCCATGTCGATAGTAAATTAAGCTGGAAATGGAACGTAGATTTTATTGTAGGGAAAGCCTGGAAATCTCTTCACTTTGTAATGCGTATCATAAACTAGTGGTGCTACAGAATGGCAAAGACTTTGCTGTATTAGTTTTCTATTTCCTTTGGTCTCGGCTAGCTGCTCGAACTTGCCACATACTATTATCAGCTGCCATCTATCACCTCCCAAAGTACATTATTTTAACATTTTCTTATTTTTTCTGTTTCCTAATTGTAGTGCGAAAATACTATTTTAAGATTATTAAAAAACAGTAAAACCTCGTACTAAATGGTAATTTTCTTTGAAAAATTTGAAACTTTTTTTAAAAAATTGACGTTTAAGCACTACTGAAAATTTGAAGTTCTTTTTCACATAAAAGTTTTGTGTTTTCGAAAAACTTCATTTCAATTAATTTTAAGGACATTAACTCACAAATACAATTGTGTTTACAAATTGCTGGAAATTTGCATATCAACGGCATGGGAGATCTTTCAATACATTTACATTTGTGTAATTAAAAAAAACACCGATATGAACTTAACGTCATATTAAAGAGTGGAATTACCATTATCCGTTCAAAATGTTTGGAGAAAAAATTTGGAACAGTTTTTCAGAAAGTGACGTGAGCGTTTCTGAAAATGCGGAATTTTGAGCTAGTTTTCACAGAAAACGGTAGTTTTCGAAAAAAATTGTATGGAATTATTTAAAGCCCATATACTCATAAATACAATAATGTGAACGAATTGCCGCTAATATAAATATTAAGGATATAAGATACAAATAAAAAATTACATTTTTGTATATTTTCAAAAAACAAAAGAATAGAGCAATATGGCGTTTATGTCACCTGATAGAGTACATTTAACATTATCCTTACGAAAAGTTTAAAGAAAAGATTTGGAGCCGTTTTTGAGAAAATGTTGTTTTTGTAATATTTTAAATTTGTTTGTACATATTGCACGCAGTATTGAGTGAAGACTACTTAAATTTTCAAAAAAAAAATTACATTACCTTAATGAAAGAACTCACTATGGAGACACACTTTATTTGAAGGAAAAATCTCTATCTTAAATTTTGTGGTTGGAGGAAGATACCGAAAAAAATCATACTTTTGAAATGTTGGAAAATTCAGTTAACAATGAAAATAGGACCTAAGCCACCTTTATAAGTGTATTTGACTCTATTACAATAAAATCAAAGAAAAAATTCGGAGCCTTTTTGAGAAAATTTTTAAAATGTCTATATACTTCATGTAAGGTACCCCCAAAAACTAAAGAATGATTTTCAAAATCTCAGAACTTCGAATCAGACTAAATGGACAGGGGTTTCTTCAATTTGGAAAAAATCCTGCATGGTTTAGTGTTGTTCACATGCACCAGACAGACAGACGGACGAACGGGTAGACGGACGGACGTACAGACGACAGACGGACAGACAAACAGACGGACGGACGGGCGTAAAAAAAAAACCAACACTTTTTCTGTATCAGGGGACCCCAAAACGTGTATTTCCGTGGAAATCTCGAAATCCATTTTCCCCAGCATTACATAACGTTCCCTATACTACGTATATTACTCCGTATATACGTACGTATACGGGAAACTAAAAAATAGAGAGCTAGAAACAAGGAATACCTAACTAGCAACAATGTTAATGGCAATATATGCTAGCGTTGTGGCCGCATGTCCGCTCCACCCCCGCTAGGAACTTCAAACGTATGTGGCGGACAAATGGAACGAGCTGTTTTACTTGAAGGAAAGACTTGCGGAAGAACTGCGTAGGGATTGACTACCAAAAAATAGGGGTTGTCATGATATGTTAATTTCTTATAAACAATTACGTATCTCGAAAACGAAAGACGATAGCGCCGATCGGACTGCGAAATTTTGCATCTCGTTTAAAGGCAATAATTTTGTGTGTGCAAATTTAAAAAAATTGTAAACAATTTCCAATTTTTTAAATTCTAAAGTGGAATGGGGTCCCTAATGTTCCAGAACAGAAAACTGTGAATTAACAATTTTGCAACATTTAAAATTTTTATAAACAATTCCGAAATCCGTGGATCGACAACCTCACACTTCAAGGCGACTACGACTTCACGACCCCCGAAGACTACTTTGTATGTTTTTTATATGGCTGCATCATATGCGGACCCATGTGAATAGACATGGCTTCATGAAAGGACTTCATTCTCATTTGTAAATTCACAACAGACATAAAGGCCACTTTGATGTATTCTTTTCTTTTTCAAAAATATACACAAATGTAATTTTTTAAACATCTTTTAAGCCGTCGACAATTATATGTCCAGCGATTTATTTACGTTATTGCAATTGTGAGTACAATTGCTTTAAGCTACTTCTTGAGAAGTTTCTCAAAAATGCAAATGTTGTCAGTGAAAATGAGCTTTAAAATGCGCATTTTTAGAAACGCTCAAACCGGATGGCCATGCTCAAACACATTTTCTCAAAAATGACTCCAATTAAAATAAAATAAAACATTACAGTATAGAAGGACGTTTTATTTCTATAATTTTCTTATAGTTTTGTTTCCAGTCTACCATTAGGGGAACGACAAATCCAGAAAAAATGTAATTTAGACGGTGATGCAGCTGTTCTCTACTTGGGTTTTTCTTAGCGCGCGAGGCCTTGTCTTCACGATGGAATATCTCACGGTATTTTGCGTCTTTCTCGGTCGCGAAAACAAGGACATTATGAAGACAAGGCCATCGTGAAGACAAGGCCTGGCGCGCCAAGAAATAAATACCCAAGTATAGGAAACGCGTACACAAGAATCCTACACAATACTCTCTGATCCCACACTCCTCTGCACCCAAATCTTTCCCGCGGTCGTGACGTCATTCTTAAATCTCTCATCTCTGTCATGGAATAGTCACGACCCGGCCAATACGAACTTTGTACATGCCAGGACATGCAAGTAGTTTCCTGTTAATTTCTACGCCCGAAATGTGGCAAAGGTATTTCAGACGATTTTAATTCTGAGTTTGATCGTTTCCCTTGAGGTTCACGGAAAAGTAAATTCCGGTCAAGATTCTAATTGTGCATACGTGAGAATGGGTTCGAGATCCCCTAAGGTGGATACGAATTAATACTTAATTTGTTTAGTACCTGAAAATGTTGGACCATATATTTCAGTGAAGCTTATCTAACATGTACATTGTTGTAGGAAGCAATAATTTTCGTGCTTGATATTGGAGCGTCTGCTTCCGAACATGTTTATGAAAATGGAAAATCTAGTTAACATAATGCGAAGAAGTGCATCGAAAGAATCATCGAACGAAAGGTATTTGTGAGAAGTGTACTTGCTCCACAATTGAGGTATTTGCATGTAATTTGAATGTACATTGAATGTAGTTTATACATTACCCGTACGTTTTCTTAACCATTAAAGAAAATTCAGCTTCTTCTGAACCTGTCAAATCGGATATTGGACTCCTTAACAGTTTGTGTAACAGTGATACTCTTATCAATAAAATTGGAGTTGAAATAATCAAGATCAAGCCATTTTGTATAAAATGCAATATTGCACATTGTGTTATGTATTTGATAACACATGTGCGGGCACTGTTCAATTGACATTGAATAGGTGCATTCAATTTCATTAATGTTTAAAATGTGTTTAGTACACAAACTGTTCTTTTTTGTTTCTGTGAATTGTTTCTTGGCACTTGTAGATTTGCAACAATTGAATCATGGTTCTTAGATAATTGCATCTGCTGGAGATGAGATTGGACTGGTACTGGTATTAGCGAAGGTTTTCGAATGTCAAATCCTTCATGGGAGATGATGAAGATAGTTCAAGAGATAAAAGGAACAGCAGTAGATAAATGTGACTGGATTGTTGCTTTAGTTGTTGCCATGGATATAATGCAGACACAGACAGAGTAATATTATTTTTTAAATACATTTTTATTACTTTATAAATATTATAAAGTGGTGTAATTGTAATGATAATTTATTTATGTACAATCATGTGCCATTTCTTTGGGAATTTTTGGTGAGATACTTGAGCACTTAAGTCTTATGGTTAAAAGTCCAGAAGAATATTTAGCGTTTACAAAATATGTAAATAAATATGTTATGAAAACAGTAACACGCAGGGTGGATAATATACAAATCGATAATATGTGTTAAGCAAAATTCATGACCATTTAAAGACCTAAAAGTGTATGAATTTATGCAGAAAACATCTCAGCAACAAGATTCATTATGGTTGAAGGATGGCTTGTAAAGTTTGTACATATCTTAAATTTTCAAGCAGGTAGGATGCACACTAAAATTTAGATGTGTGCGATGTGACTAGAAAAGTTGAAAACTTCTACATATTTGCTAACTGGACCCCCTCCCCCCCAAAAAAAAACAACAAAAAACACACAAGCATTGTTTCATTATTCAGTACGAACCAAGAGTTAAACATCTTTCTGAAAATATATCGGAAATGTTTTATTTTTACCAAGATGTTCACGTGTACTGTTGGGAAGTATGACAAAGAAATCCTGCTGAACACCTTACCTTAAAAAGGTAATGCCCCACATAATTATCACCTCTAAATTATTTTTTTGTGTGTCTCATATGTCAAATAATTGCATTTACTTGCACTTACAAATCTGTATTTAAAGATACTTTTCAAACCTAAGAAAACTTGCTATATTAGCTTCACTAACAATGACCACCTTACAGTGACTTGTTTTCTTGAAGAGGAAATATCGAATGCTTTCAATCTATCTATTTCAACTCGTGCAATGAAATAATGAACAAATTATGATAGATAATCATTCATTCCATTAGTTTTATGATTTTATTAAAATTAAATATTTATAAAAAATAGCCAATTAATAATAAATAATAAAATATGTGGAGCCCACTACCTTCCATTTAAAGCAAAAATCATAAAGTTTGGTTAAGTGGAAAGCTCAAGCTCCTTTTTAAATAAAAACCCTTAGTGTTTAAATGTTAAAATTTTTGCAATTTTCAAAATGGCAGAGGTTTTAATGACAATCGGAACTATATCATTTTCCAGTGCATTCCTATAAATGTACCTTTATGCACATTAGCAAAACATTTCGAGAAAAAAATGTTCAGTTGTTTCAGAAAAATGTTGAATACGTCATAGGGGCATGAATATGTCATGTAAAGTACCTTAAAAATTAAAATATCTGGTTAAAGTAGGGTACACGGTACACCCTTAGAGAAGTGGGGTGGCGAGGGGTGAAGGGGAGGAGGGCATCCTTAAGCCCTCCCTCAAATTGCGCTAAGCACTCTGACAGAAATGAATTAAACTTGCTGATAGGCGATTTTTATGGCGGTTTGACTGACAGTTTTATAACTCACAGATAGGTCATACCTGAATCATACTCAACTTGCTTCCTGCAAACCATGACCCCTTTTGCATGGAACACTTATGCACATGAGGAGTGGCCCCATTCTTACCACACTTCTACTTGAAACCATCAGACAACTTCTTTTGCTTGGCCAACCTCATGGGACACTTACACACAACACACTTAAATCCTGCTGCAATCACACGACATTCTTGCACCCATTCAATGATAGCCAAACAGCCCCTTCAGTGCAACATGTAAAAAATCCATGATTATTCTAACCATCGTAGAACAGACACTCAACACTCAAAACCACAAATCACACAGAATCTGAAGAATGGAAGAAACTTAACTTGTACAGCAGCAACATAGTTGACCACTTCGATAGCCACGCGGCGAACACGAAATGTGTTCATTGTGTCGTTTCGCCACGCGGCGAAACGACACAATGAAAAACACGATTTACATTGCACCACACACCATTTCGTAATGAAAATATTAGGATGAAATTCCCCCCGCCCGCTAACTTTTGACTAATTACAAACCATTAAAATTATTTCAGAAGTGTATTTTTTTTTTTTTTTTTACAATTTATTTAAATTGCCCTTGCTTTGCTTCTTATATGTATGTACTAAGTTATGCATATTGCCTATCACCCCTATCCACCGAAAGGTTCCCATCGTAATGCCCTTCATCCCCTCCACCGTGGATTTCCCCCTCGTCAGAGTGGCGTGAACTGCCGGTTTAAACGACTTAAGTTGTACTGTCTACTAGACTTCAGCCAAAGATCTTCATGATCTCTGGAATGGTACAACTAGATCTTACTCTTGATATATTTACTATGTTTCATCTCAATAACTCAAATCTGACAGTTATGTGTGATCCATTCATCTATTCATATTGATTTTTGTGTACATAATTGTGTGTACCCTTAGCACTTTCACCAATCTTAATCATCTTAACATTGCAAAGGGCCATAATCCTGATGCAAGTGCAAAGTTGCAGCTGAAGAGAACCTTAAAAAAAAACATGGATTTTATAACTGATATTAGAGATCATATTGATGATGATTCCAATAATTTTGCTGCTTATTCTGTAATACTGGGAGGAAGAGTAATGAATAAGCTTATCAATAATTATTAAGGTTTATAAAATATTATGTATCAAACTTTCATTATAAAGATTGATTGTCCTAATAAATTTGATAAGTATGTGTTTTTAACGTGGGGGGTAATAGAGCCTTCATTCAAATATGCAAACTTAGTGTTCAGCAAACAATCGCTTCAACATTCTCATCAAAGCCCTACATGTCTGTGACAACTAATATTTGTTGGAACTTGAGGTTAATGATCGAGAAATACGAGGTCACTGATACTTTTCACTTCAAAGACATTCATTCGATGATATGTGACCTAAGTCAGTATTTTTCATTCCCCAAGACTGTGATGTGTCTTTAATTCAACTCAAGCAGGGTAGATGGAGGCAAACCCAAACAGAATAAGTGCATCCAGCTGCTTCTCCAAATTGACAGAAGGCATCTTGCCCTTGCAGCATCTTATGTTGCTAGAAGGCAATATTGAATCTGTAGGAAAATATGCTGATTTTTAAAATTAAAGCAATTTTTGAAAGTTCGTCTAAAATCATCTACCTGTAAAGCAAATTTGAAGAAAATTGCTTTAAAAAGAATCATTGTAAATTCCAGTCAAATATATTATACAGTAAGAATGTGCAATAAAAAGTTTGGATATTGTTAGTATTGCAACACTTCATCAGCACTACAATGTAGAAAACTACATAAAAAGATGTGATAAGCGTAACACAAGAATCTGGACTCGGCTTGTGATATCAAGATTAGTAATGAAGTATGTTTAGTATTTTTGCAATTACCACATGACCAAAGTTTGTTATTGAGAAACTTGACAGCAAAATATCAAAGAAGTCGAATTGTGTAGTGTGTAAAAATATCTCACGAAAAGAACATGAGAAGGGAATTTCAAATGTGCATTGGTTTGTGTCCATTTTTGGCTCTTTGTGTTCATCCTTGCTCCATCTTTGGCTCTTAAAGAAAGATTTGTTTTTGCAGAGGCAAGAAAATAACAGCAAAGAAAATTGTACTGTTTGTTGATCCTGATAATGATGTTAATGAAGATAAACTCAAAACTATAATAAATGGGATCCAGAAATTGGAAATTGAACAGACAGCAATGTAAGTATAATTTCTCTTAATTTTAACAAATGTAGAATGAATGAGCCAAGTCTAAAACATTAGTAGTAAAAAAGAATAAGCTGTTATATTGGGCATTCTGTTTAGGTAGCTATGTAGGTGCCAATGTTACATTATATTCTTATATCCAATTAGTATGTAAGAAAAATGAAGAAAATGATTTTTATATTCTGTTCTTTGTTAAAATTTGCAGTGGAGTAGATTTGTTTCCTGAAGATGAAGATGGGGAAGGAGAAAAAATGGATCATGAAGATATAATAGATAACAATGGTAAATGTTCAGAAATTAGTGATCTGTCTGGACTGTCTCGTAGGCAAAGAGGTGAAGAGCTAATGAGACGTATCATCAATGCGGTAAGATCATAACAAATTATAATGCTTTGTCATAAGCACACAAGAAAAGTGACACATTTCAATAGTGTTATTTTAACTTTCTTGTATATGTAGTATAGTAAACGTTACGTACTGTATAAAAAAAACAAAATACAGATTTATTTCATAGTTGTCTTGTGGATCCCTGATATGAAACAAGTGACCTTGATCATATATGTACTTCTTTCTCAATTATGAAGTGTATGTCATATCGAAATCCATGAGAGTCCCCAATACTGGAAAATTGTTTTTCAAAAACATCTTCCCGGTGAAACCAAGTTCTGCCCAAATTCAGAAATTTAGTGAAAAAATTGGAAAAAAATTAATTTCATCGCTTCTCTCTGAAATCACGGATGTGAGTACAGTTCTAGACGACAAATGCAATGGAGCTAACCAGACTTCAATCCGACTTTAGGTTTTGATATTATACGCTTGAAAACAAATGAAGCCCAAATCCCGAAATTGGGGCAAAAAATTGAAAAAAAACATAATTTTGTAGTATCTTTTTGAAATCACGTATGAAAGAACAACTTTCGACGAGAAATTCAATGGTGCAAAGCAGATGCCAATCCGACTATTAGTATCAAGATTATACGCTTGAAAACAAATGAAACCCAAATCCCGCAATGGAAAAAAATTAGAAAAAACTTAATTTCGTAGTATGATTCTGAAATCACGTTTGTAAGTACTTGTAATTTGTACCTGTAAGTGATTTCAGATAGATTCTACGACATTAGATTTTTTCCCATTTTTCCCTATTTTCGTGATTTGGGCATCATTTGTTTTCTAGCGTTTAATTACGAAACCAATAGTCGGATTGAAGTGTGGTTTGCACCATTGAATTTCTCGTCGCGAGTTGTACCTGTATACGTGATTTCAGATCGATCCTACGAAATTCGGTTTTTGTCCATTTTTTGCCCCAATTTCGAGTTTTGGGCTTCATTTCTTTTGGAGCGTTTAATTTCGACTCTAATAGTCGGATTGAAGTGTGGTTTCAACCATTGAATTTCTCGTCGCGAGTTGTACCTGTATACGTGATTTCAGATCGATCCTACGAAATTCGGTTTTTGCCCATTTTTTGCCCCAATTTCGAGTTTTGGGCTTCATTTCTTTTCGAGCGTTTAATTTCGACACTAATAGTCGGATTGAAGTGTGGTTTAAACCATTAATTTCTCGTCGCGAGTTGTACCTGTATACGTGATTTCAGATCGATCCTACGAAATTCGGTTTTTGCCCATTTTTTGCCCCAATTTCGAGTTTTGGGCTTCATTTCTTTTCGAGCGTTTAATTTGGAAACTAATAGTCGGATTGAAGTGTGGTTTGCACCATTGAATTTCTCGTCGCGAGATGTACCTGTATACGTGATTTCAGATCGATCCTACGAAATTCGGTTTTTGTCCATTTTTTGCCCCAATTTCGAGTTTTGGGCTTCATTTCTTTTCGAGCGTTTAATTTGGAAACTAATAGTCGGATTGAAGTGTGGTTTGCAGCATTGAATTTCTCGTCGCGAGTTGTACCTGTATACGTGATTTCAGATCGATACTACGAAATTCGGTTTTTGTCCATTTTTTGCCCCAATTTCGAGTTTTGGGCTTCATTTCTTTTCGAGCGTTTAATTTGGAAACTAATAGTCGGATTGAAGTGTGGTTTGCACCAAAGAATTTCTCGTCGCGAGTCGTACCTGTATACGTGATTTCAGATCGATCCTACGAAATTCGGTTTTGTCCATTTTTTGCCCCAATTTCGAGTTTTGGGCTTCATTTCTTTTCGAGCGTTTAATTTCGACTCTAATAGTCGGATTGAAGTGTGGTTTGCACCATTGAATTTCTCGTCGCGAGTTGTACCTGTATACGTGATTTCAGATCGATCCTACGAAATTCGGTTTTTGTCCATTTTTTGCCCCAATTTCGAGTTTTGGGCTTCATTTCTTTTCGAGCGTTTAATTTCGAAACTAATAGTCGGATTGAAGTGTGGTTTGCACCATTGAATTTCTCGTCGCGAGTTGTACCTGTATACGTGATTTCAGATCGATCCTACGAAATTCGGTTTTTGTCCATTTTTTGCCCCAATTTCGAGTTTTGGGCTTCATTTCTTTTCGAGCGTTTAATTTCGACTCTAATAGTCGGATTGAAGTGTGGTTTGCACCATTGAATTTCTCGTCGCGAGTTGTACCTGTATACGTGATTTCAGATCGATCCTACGAAATTCGGTTTTTGCCCATTTTTTGCCCCAATTTCGAGTTTTGGGCTTCATTTTTTTTCGAGCGTTTAATTTGAAAACTAATAGTCGGATTGAAGTGTGGTTTGCACCATTGAATTTCTCGTCGCGAGTTGTACCTGTATACGTGATTTCAGATCGATCCTACGAAATTCGGTTTTTGTCCATTTTTTGCCCCAATTTCGAGTTTTGGGCTTCATTTCTTTTCGAGCGTTTAATTTGGAAACTAATAGTCGGATTGAAGTGTGGTTTGCACCATTGAATTTCTCGTCGCGAGTTGTACCTGTATACGTGATTTCAGATCGATCCTACGAAATTCGGTTTTTGCCCATTTTTTGCCCCAATTTCGAGTTTTGGGCTTCATTTCTTTTCGAGCGTTTAATTTGGAAACTAATAGTCGGATTGAAGTGTGATTTGCACCATTGAATTTCTCGTCGCGAGTTGTACCTGTATACGTGATTTCAGATCGATCCTACGAAATTCGGTTTTTGTTCATTTTTTGCCCCAGTTTCGAGTTTTGGGCTTCATTTCTTTTCGAGCGTTTAATTTGGAAACTAATTGTCGGATTGAAGTGTGGTTTGCACCATTGAATTTCTCGTCGCGAGTTGTACCTGTATACGTGATTTCAGATCGATCCTACGAAATTCGGTTTATGTCCATTTTTTGCCCCAATTTCGAGTTTTGGGCTTCATTTCTTTTCGAGCGTTTAATTTCGAAACTAATAGTCGGATTGAAGTGTGGTTTGCACCATTGAATTTCTCGTGGCGAGTTGTACCTGTATACGTGATTTCAGATCGATCCTACGAAATTCGGTTTTTGTCCATTTTTTGCCCCAATTTCGAGTTTTGGGCTTCATTTCTTTTCGAGCGTTTAATTTGGAAACTAATAGTCGGATTGAAGTGTGGTTTGCACCATTGAGTTTCTCGTCGCGAGTTGTACCTGTATACGCGATTTCAGATCGATCCTACGAAATTCGGATTTTGTCCATTTTTTGCCCCAATTTCGAGTTGTGGGCTTCATTTCTTTTGGTGCGTTTAATTTCGAAACTAATAGTCGGATTGAAGTGTGGTTTGCACCATTGAATTTCTCGTCGCGAGTTGTACCTGTATACGTGATTTCAGATCGATCCTACGAAATTCGGTTTTTGTCCATTTTTTGCCCCATTTTCGAGTTTTGGGCTTCATTTCTTTTGGAGCGTTTAATTTCGAAACTAATAGTCGGATTGAAGTGTGGTTTGCACCATTGAATTTCTCGTCGCGAGTTGTACCTGTATACGTGATTTCAGATCGATCCTACGAATTTCGGTTTTTGTCCATTTTTTGCCCCAATTTCGAGTTTTGGGCTTCATTTCTTTTCGAGCGTTTAATTTGGAAACTAATAGTCGGATTGAAGTGTGGTTTGCACCATTGAATTTCTCGTCGCGAGTTGTACCTGTATACGTGATTTCAGAACGATCCTACGAAATTCGGTTTTTGTCCATTTTTTGCCCCAATTTCGAGTTTTGGGCTTCGTTTCTTTTCGAGCGTTTAATTTGGAAACTAATAGTCGGATTGAAGTGTGGTTTGCACCATTGAATTTCTCGTCGCGAGTTGTACCTGTATACGTGATTTCAGATCGATCCTACAAAATTCGGTTTTTGTCCATTTTTTGCCCCAATTTCGAGTTTTGGGCTTCATTTCTTTTCGAGCGTTTAATTTCGAAACTAATAGTCGGATTGAAGTCTGGTTTGCACCATTGAATTTCTCGTCGCGAGATGTACTTGTATACGTGATTTCAGATCGATCCTACGAAATTCGGTTTTTGCCCATTTTTTGCCCCAATTTCGAGTTTTGGGCTTCATTTCTTTTCGAGCGTTTAATTTCGACACTAATAGTCGGATTGAAGTGTGGTTTAAACCATTAATTTCTCGTCGCGAGTTGTACCTGTATACGTGATTTCAGATCGATCCTACGAAATTCGGTTTTTGCCCATTTTTTGCCCCAATTTCGAGTTTTGGGCTTCATTTCTTTTCGAGCGTTTAATTTGGAAACTAATAGTCGGATTGAAGTGTGGTTTGCACCATTGAATTTCTCGTCGCGAGTTGTACCTGTATACGTGATTTCAGATCGATCCTACGAAATTCGGTTTTTGCCCATTTTTTGCCCCAATTTCGAGTTTTGGGCTTCATTTCTTTTCGAGCGTTTAATTTGGAAACTAATAGTCGGATTGAAGTGTGATTTGCACCATTGAATTTCTCGTCGCGAGTTGTACCTGTATACGTGATTTCAGATCGATCCTACGAAATTCGGTTTTTGTTCATTTTTTGCCCCAGTTTCGAGTTTTGGGCTTCATTTCTTTTCGAGCGTTTAATTTGGAAACTAATTGTCGGATTGAAGTGTGGTTTGCACCATTGAATTTCTCGTCGCGAGTTGTACCTGTATACGTGATTTCAGATCGATCCTACGAAATTCGGTTTATGTCCATTTTTTGCCCCAATTTCGAGTTTTGGGCTTCATTTCTTTTCGAGCGTTTAATTTCGAAACTAATAGTCGGATTGAAGTGTGGTTTGCACCATTGAATTTCTCGTGGCGAGTTGTACCTGTATACGTGATTTCAGATCGATCCTACGAAATTCGGTTTTTGTCCATTTTTTGCCCCAATTTCGAGTTTTGGGCTTCATTTCTTTTCGAGCGTTTAATTTGGAAACTAATAGTCGGATTGAAGTGTGGTTTGCACCATTGAGTTTCTCGTCGCGAGTTGTACCTGTATACGCGATTTCAGATCGATCCTACGAAATTCGGATTTTGTCCATTTTTTGCCCCAATTTCGAGTTGTGGGCTTCATTTCTTTTGGTGCGTTTAATTTCGAAACTAATAGTCGGATTGAAGTGTGGTTTGCACCATTGAATTTCTCGTCGCGAGTTGTACCTGTATACGTGATTTCAGATCGATCCTACGAAATTCGGTTTTTGTCCATTTTTTGCCCCATTTTCGAGTTTTGGGCTTCATTTCTTTTGGAGCGTTTAATTTCGAAACTAATAGTCGGATTGAAGTGTGGTTTGCACCATTGAATTTCTCGTCGCGAGTTGTACCTGTATACGTGATTTCAGATCGATCCTACGAATTTCGGTTTTTGTCCATTTTTTGCCCCAATTTCGAGTTTTGGGCTTCATTTCTTTTCGAGCGTTTAATTTGGAAACTAATAGTCGGATTGAAGTGTGGTTTGCACCATTGAATTTCTCGTCGCGAGTTGTACCTGTATACGTGATTTCAGAACGATCCTACGAAATTCGGTTTTTGTCCATTTTTTGCCCCAATTTCGAGTTTTGGGCTTCGTTTCTTTTCGAGCGTTTAATTTGGAAACTAATAGTCGGATTGAAGTGTGGTTTGCACCATTGAATTTCTCGTCGCGAGTTGTACCTGTATACGTGATTTCAGATCGATCCTACAAAATTCGGTTTTTGTCCATTTTTTGCCCCAATTTCGAGTTTTGGGCTTCATTTCTTTTCGAGCGTTTAATTTCGAAACTAATAGTCGGATTGAAGTCTGGTTTGCACCATTGAATTTCTCGTCGCGAGATGTACTTGTATACGTGATTTCAGATCGATCCTACGAAATTCGGTTTTTGTCCATTTTTTGCCCCAATTTCGAGTTTTGGGCTTCATTTCTTTTGGAGCGTTTAATTTCGAAACTAATAGTCAGATTGAAGTGTGGTTTGCACCATTGAATTTCTCGTCCCGAGTTGTACCTGTATACGTGATTTCAGATCGATCCTACGAAATTCGGTTTTTGTCCATTTTTTGCTCCAATTTTGAGTTTTGGGCTTCATTTCTTTTCGAGCGTTTAATTTCGACTCTAATAGTCGGATTGAAGTGTGGTTTCAACCATTGAATTTCTCGTCGCGAGTTGTACCTGTATACGTGATTTCAGATCGATTCTACGAAATTCGGTTTTTGCCCATTTTTTGCCCCAATTTCGAGTTTTGGGCTTCATTTCTTTTCGAGCGTTTAATTTCGACACTAATAGTCGGATTGAAGTGTGGTTTCAACCATTAATTTCTCGTCGCGAGTTGTACCTGTATACGTGATTTCAGATCGATCCTACGAAATTCGGTTTTTGCCCATTTTTTGCCCCAATTTCGAGTTTTGGGCTTCATTTCTTTTCGAGCGTTTAATTTCGAAACTAATAGTCGGATTGAAGTGTGGTTTGCACCATTGAATTTCTCGTCGCGAGTTGTACCTGTATACGTGTTTTCAGATCGATCCTACGAAATTCGGTTTTTGTCCATTTTTTGCCCCAATTTCGAGTTTTGGGCTTCATTTCTTTTCGAGCGTTTAATGTGGAACCTAATAGTCGGATTGAAGTGTGGTGTAGCGTGACTGTAGAATTGATTTTTGTTACATAGTTTGTGAAATATTCAAGTTTAATTTTTGTGTTAAAAAATGCAAAGTTTCGTCGATCCATGGATCGACGAAATTGGCCGATTTTCGACATGTCACGGATTTTTGTGAAAACCACGGACCGAGGTCGAAATTTTATGGGGAATTCACTGGTGAAATCCGTTTTTCGATTAGACTCTTAGTTTTTAAGAAAATCGCAAAAGTATCGCCATTAGAGTCAATTTCTTCCTCGTAACTGTAGAATATTTCCATCTCTTGCTCGTTCTGATTTTCGGAGAAACTTCATTTAAGACTCAGATTAAAGGTCAATTTATATAATATTCCGTGTGCAAATTTCAGCGCTGTAGCTCTAATAGTTTAGGAGATAGAGCCATTTGAAATAATAATTGTCAGAGCTTGTAAGATGCGAAAATACAACGCTTTTATTTTAAGGTTCCTGGAGGCCACATTTCTCATCCGGAAATAAAAATCTTGACTTTTTCTTACACTACAGGAATTTAGAAACACACGCGTGTCTGTAGAATTGATTTTTGTTACATAGTTTGTGAAATATTCAAGTTTAATTTTTGTGTTAAAAAATGCAAAGTTTCGTCGATCGACGAAATTGGCCGATTTTCGACATGTCACGGATTTTTGTGAAAACCACGAACCGAGCTCGAAATTTTATATGGAATTCACTGGTGAAATCCGTTTTTCGATTAGACTCTTAGTTTTTAAGAAAATCGCAAAAGTATCGCCATTAGAGTCAATTTCTTCCTCGTAACTGTAGAATATTTCCATCTCATGCTCGTTGTGATTTTCGGAGAAACTTCATTTAAGACTCAGATTAAAGGTCAATTTATATAATATTCCGTGTGCAAATTTCAGCGCTGTAGCTCTAATAGTTTAGGAGATAGAGCCATTTGAAATAATAATTGTCAGAGCTTGTAAGATGCGAAAATACAAAGCTTTTATTTTAAGGTTCCTGGAGGCCACATTTCTCATCCGGAAATAAAAATCTTGACTTTTTCTTACACTACAGGAATTTAGAAACACACGCGTGTCTGTAGAATTGATTTTTGTTACATAGTTTGTGAAATATTCAAGTTTAATTTTTGTGTTAAAAAATGCAAAGTTTCGTCGAGAGTCTAATCGACGAAATTGGTCGATTTTCGACATGTCACGGATTTTTGTGAAAACCACGGACCGAGCTCGAAATTTTATGGGGAATTCACTGGTGAAATCCGTTTTTCGATTAGACTCTTAGTTTTTAAGAAAATCGCAAAAGTATCGCCATTAGTCAATTTCTTCCTCGTAACTGTAGAATATTTCCATCTCATGCTCGTTGTGATTTTCGGAGAAACTTCATTTAAGACTCAGATTAAAGGTCAATTTATGTAATATTCCGTGTGCAAATTTCAGCGCTGTAGCTCTAATAGTTTAGGAGATAGAGCCATTTGAAATAATAATTGTCAGAGCTTGTAAGATGCGAAAATACAAAGCTTTTATTTTAAGGTTCCTGGAGGCCACATTTCTCATCCGGAAATAAAAATCTTGACTTTTTCTTACACTACAGGAATTTAGAAACACACGCGTGTCTGTAGAATTGATTTTTGTTACATAGTTTGTGAAATATTCAAGTTTAATTTTTGTGTTAAAAAATGCAAAGTTTCGTCGAAATTGGCCGATTTTCGACATGTCACGGATTTTTGTGAAAACCACGGACCGAGCTCTAAATTTTATGGGGAATTCACTGGTGAAATCCGTTTTTCGATTAGACTCTTAGTTTTTAAGAAATTAGCAAAAGTATCGCCATTAGAGTCAATTTCTTCCTCGTAACTGTAGAATATTTCCTTCTCATGCTCGTTCTGATTTTTGGAGAAACTTCATTTAAGACTCAGATTAAAGGCCAATTTATATAATATTCCGTGTGCAAATTTCAGCGCTGTAGCTCTAATAGTTTAGGAGATAGAGCCATTTGAAATAATAATTGTCAGAGGTTGTAAGATGCGAAAATACAAAGCTTTTATTTTAAGGTTCCTGGAGGCCACATTTCTCATCCGGAAATAAAAATCTTGACTTTTTCTTACACTACAGGAATTTAGAAACACACGCGTGTCTGTAGAATTGATTTTTGTTACATAGTTTGTGAAATATTCAAGTTTAATTTTTGTGTTAAAAAATGCAAAGTTTCGTCGATCCATGTTCGACGATCGACGAAATTGGCCGATTTTCGACATGTCACGGATTTTTGTGAAAACCACGGACCGAGCTCGAAATTTTATGGGGAATTCACTGGTGAAATCCGTTTTTCGATTAGACTCTTAGTTTTTAAGAAAATCGCAAAAGTATCGCCATTAGAGTCAATTTCTTCCTCGTAACTGTAGAATATTTCCATCTCATGCTCGTTGTGATTTTCGGAGAAACTTCATTTAAGACTCAGATTAAAGGCCAATTTATATAATATTCCGTGTGCAAATTTCAGCGCTGTAGCTCTAATAGTTTAGGAGATAGAGCCATTTGAAATAATAATTGTCAGAGCTTGTAAGATGCGAAAATACAAAGCTTTTATTTTAAGGTTCCTGGAGGCCACATTTCTCATCCGGAAATAAAAATCTTGACTTTTTCTTACACTACAGGAATTTAGAAACACACGCGTGTCTGTAGAATTGATTTTTGTTACATAGTTTGTGAAATATTCAAGTTTAATTTTTGTGTTAAAAAATGCAAAGTTTCGTCGATCCATGGATCGACGAAATTGGTCGATTTTCGACATGTCACGGATTTTTGTGAAAACCACGGACCGAGCTCGAAATTTTATGGGGAATTCACTGGTGAAATCCGTTTTTCGATTAGACTCTTAGTTTTTAAGAAAATCGCAAAAGTATCGCCATTAGTCAATTTCTTCCTCGTAACTGTAGAATATTTCCATCTCATGCTCGTTGTGATTTTCGGAGAAACTTCATTTAAGACTCAGAATAAAGGCCAATTTATATAATATTCCGTGTGCAAATTTCAGCGCTGTAGCTCTAATAGTTTAGGAGATAGAGCCATTTGAAATAATAATTGTCAGAGCTTGTAAGATGCGAAAATACAAAGCTTTTATTTAAGGGTTCCTGGAGGCCACATTTCTCATCCGGAAATAAAAATCTTGACTTTTTCTTACACTACAGGAATTTAGAAACACACGCGTGTCTGTAGAATTGATTTTTGTTACATAGTTTGTGAAATATTCAAGTTTAATTTTTGTGTTAAAAAATGCAAAGTTTCGTCGATCCATGGATCGACGAAATTGGCCGATTTTCGACATGTCACGGATTTTTGTGAAAACCACGGACCGAGGTCGAAATTTTATGGGGAATTCACTGGTGAAATCCGTTTTTCGATTAGACTCTTAGTTTTTAAGAAAATCGCAAAAGTATCGCCATTAGAGTCAATTTCTTCCTCGTAACTGTAGAATATTTCCATCTCATGCTCGTTCTGATTTTCGGAGAAGCTTCATTTAAGACTCAGATTAAAGGCCAATTTATATAATATTCCGTGTGCAAATTTCAGCGCTGTAGCTCTAATAGTTTAGGAGATAGAGCCATTTGAAATAATAATTGTCAGAGCTTGTAAGATGCGAAAATACAAAGCTTTTATTTTAAGGTTCCTGGAGGCCACATTTCTCATCCGGAAATAAAAATCTTGACTTTTTCTTACACTACAGGAATTTAGAAACACACGCGTGTCTGTAGAATTGATTTTTGTTACATAGTTTGTGAAATATTCAAGTTTAATTTTTGTGTTAAAAAATGCAAAGTTTCGTCGATCCATGGATCGACGAAATTGGCCGATTTTCGACATGTCACGGATTTTTGTGAAAACCACGGACCGAGGTCGAAATTTTATGGGGAATTCACTGGTGAAATCCGTTTTTCGATTAGACTCTTAGTTTTTAAGAAAATCGCAAAAGTATTGCCATTAGAGTCAATTTCTTCCTCGTAACTGTAGAATATTTCCATCTCATGCTCGTTCTGATTTTCGGAGAAACTTCATTTAAGACTCAGATTAAAGGCCAATTTATATAATATTCCGTGTGCAAATTTCAGCGCTGTAGCTCTAATAGTTTAGGAGATAGAGCCATTTGAAATAATAATTGTCAGAGCTTGTAAGATGCGAAAATACAAAGCTTTTATTTTAAGGTTCCTGGAGGCCACATTTCTCATCCGGAAATAAAAATCTTGACTTTTTCTTACACTACAGGAATTTAGAAACACACGCGTGTCTGTAGAATTGATTTTTGTTACATAGTTTGTGAAATATTCAAGTTTAATTTTTGTGTTAAAAAATGCAAAGTTTCGTCGATCCATGGATCGACGAAATTGGTCGATTTTCGACATGTCACGGATTTTTGTGAAAACCACGGACCGAGCTCGAAATTTTATGGGGAATTCACTGGTGAAATCCGTTTTTCGATTAGACTCTTAGTTTTTAAGAAAATCGCAAAAGTATCGCCATTAGTCAATTTCTTCCTCGTAACTGTAGAATATTTCCATCTCATGCTCGTTGTGATTTTCGGAGAAACTTCATTTAAGACTCAGATTAAAGGTCAATTTATGTAATATTCCGTGTGCAAATTTCAGCGCTGTAGCTCTAATAGTTTAGGAGATAGAGCCATTTGAAATAATAATTGTCAGAGCTTGTAAGATGCGAAAATACAAAGCTTTTATTTTAAGGTTCCTGGAGGCCACATTTCTCATCCGGAAATAAAAATCTTGACTTTTTCTTACACTACTGTAGAATATTTCCATCTCATGCTCGTTCTGATTTTCGGAGAAACTTCATTTAAGACTCAGATTAAAGGTCAATTTATATAATATTCCGTGTGCAAATTTCAGCGCTGTAGCTCTAATAGTTTAGGAGATAGAGCCATTTGAAATAATAATTGTTAGAGCTTGTAAGATGCGAAAATACAAAGCTTTTATTTTGAGGTTCCTGGAGGCCACATTTCTCATCCGGAAATAAAAATCTTGACTTTTTCTTACACTACAGGAATTTAGAAACACACGCGTGTCTGTAGAATTGATTTTTGTTACATAGTTTGTGAAATATTCAAGTTTAATTTTTGTGTTAAAAAATGCAAAGTTTCGTCGATCCATGGATCGACGAAATTGGCCGATTTTCGACATGTCACGGATTTTTGTGAAAACCACGGACCGAGGTCGAAATTTTATGGGGAATTCACTGGTGAAATCCGTTTTTCGATTAGACTCTTAGTTTTTAAGAAAATCGCAAAAGTATCGCCATTAGAGTCAATTTCTTCCTCGTAACTGTAGAATATTTCCATCTCATGCTCGTTCTGATTTTCGGAGAAACTTCATTTAAGACTCAGATTAAAGGTCAATTTATATAATATTCCGTGTGCAAATTTCAGCGCTGTAGCTCTAATAGTTTAGGAGATAGAGCCATTTGAAATAATAATTGTCAGAGCTTGTAAGATGCGAAAATACAAAGCTTTTATTTTAAGGTTCCTGGAGGCCACATTTCTCATCCGGAAATAAAAATCTTGACTTTTTCTTACACTACAGGAATTTAGAAACACACGCGTGTCTGTAGAATTGATTTTTGTTACATAGTTTGTGAAATATTCAAGTTTAATTTTTGTGTTAAAAAATGCAAAGTTTCGTCGATCCATGGATCGACGAAATTGGCCGATTTTCGACATGTCACGGATTTTTGTGAAAACCACGGACCGAGGTCGAAATTTTATGGGGAATTCACTGGTGAAATCCGTTTTTCGATTAGACTCTTAGTTTTTAAGAAAATCGCAAAAGTATTGCCATTAGAGTCAATTTCTTCCTCGTAACTGTAGAATATTTCCATCTCATGCTCGTTCTGATTTTCGGAGAAACTTCATTTAAGACTCAGATTAAAGGCCAATTTATATAATATTCCGTGTGCAAATTTCAGCGCTGTAGCTCTAATAGTTTAGGAGATAGAGCCATTTGAAATAATAATTGTCAGAGCTTGTTTGATGCGAAAATACAAAGCTTTTATTTTAAGGTTCCTAGAGGCCACATCTCTCATCCGGAAATAAAAATCTTGACTTTTTCTTACACTACAGGAATTTAGAAACACACGCGTGTCTGTAGAATTGATTTTTGTTACATAGTTTGTGAAATATTCAAGTTTAATTTTTGTGTTAAAAAATGCAAAGTTTCGTCGATCCATGGATCGACGAAATTGGCCGATTTTCGACATGTCACGGATTTTTGTGAAAACCACGGACCGAGGTCGAAATTTTATGGGGAATTCACTGGTGAAATCCGTTTTTCGATTAGACTCTTAGTTTTTAAGAAAATCGCAAAAGTATCGCCATTAGTCAATTTCTTCCTCGTAACTGTAGAATATTTCCATCTCATGCTCGTTGTGATTTTCGGAGAAACTTCATTTAAGACTCAGAATAAAGGCCAATTTATATAATATTCCGTGTGCAAATTTCAGCGCTGTAGCTCTAATAGTTTAGGAGATAGAGCCATTTGAAATAATAATTGTCAGAGCTTGTAAGATGCGAAAATACAAAGCTTTTATTTAAGGGTTCCTGGAGGCCACATTTCTCATCCGGAAATAAAAATCTTGACTTTTTCTTACACTACAGGAATTTAGAAACACACGCGTGTCTGTAGAATTGATTTTTGTTACATAGTTTGTGAAATATTCAAGTTTAATTTTTGTGTTAAAAAATGCAAAGTTTCGTCGATCCATGGATCGACGAAATTGGCCGATTTTCGACATGTCACGGATTTTTGTGAAAACCACGGACCGAGGTCGAAATTTTATGGGGAATTCACTGGTGAAATCCGTTTTTCGATTAGACTCTTAGTTTTTAAGAAAATCGCAAAAGTATCGCCATTAGAGTCAATTTCTTCCTCGTAACTGTAGAATATTTCCATCTCATGCTCGTTCTGATTTTCGGAGAAACTTCATTTAAGACTCAGATTAAAGGCCAATTTATATAATATTCCGTGTGCAAATTTCAGCGCTGTAGCTCTAATAGTTTAGGAGATAGAGCCATTTGAAATAATAATTGTCAGAGCTTGTAAGATGCGAAAATACAAAGCTTTTATTTTATGGTTCCTGGAGGCCACATTTCTCATCCGGAAATAAAAATCTTGACTTTTTCTTACACTACAGGAATTTAGAAACACACGCGTGTCTGTAGAATTGATTTTTGTTACATAGTTTGTGAAATATTCAAGTTTAATTTTTGTGTTAGAAAATGCAAAGTTTCGTCGATCCATGGATCGACGAAATTGGCCGATTTTCGACATGTCACGGATTTTTGTGAAAACCACGGACCGAGGTCGAAATTTTATGGGGAATTCACTGGTGAAATCCGTTTTTCGATTAGACTCTTAGTTTTTAAGAAAATCGCAAAAGTATTGCCATTAGAGTCAATTTCTTCCTCGTAACTGTAGAATATTTCCATCTCATGCTCGTTCTGATTTTCGGAGAAACTTCATTTAAGACTCAGATTAAAGGCCAATTTATATAATATTCCGTGTGCAAATTTCAGCGCTGTAGCTCTAATAGTTTAGGAGATAGAGCCATTTGAAATAATAATTGTCAGAGCTTGTAAGATGCGAAAATACAAAGCTTTTATTTTAAGGTTCCTGGAGGCCACATTTCTCATCCGGAAATAAAAATCTTGACTTTTTCTTACACTACAGGAATTTAGAAACACACGCGTGTCTGTAGAATTGATTTTTGTTACATAGTTTGTGAAATATTCAAGTTTAATTTTTGTGTTAAAAAATGCAAAGTTTCGTCGATCCATGGATCGACGAAATTGGCCGATTTTCGACATGTCACGGATTTTTGTGAAAACCACGGACCGAGGTCGAAATTTTATGGGGAATTCACTGGTGAAATCCGTTTTTCGATTAGACTCTTAGTTTTTAAGAAAATCGCAAAAGTATTGCCATTAGAGTCAATTTCTTCCTCGTAACTGTAGAATATTTCCATCTCATGCTCGTTCTGATTTTCGGAGAAACTTCATTTAAGACTCAGATTAAAGGCCAATTTATATAATATTCCGTGTGCAAATTTCAGCGCTGTAGCTCTAATAGTTTAGGAGATAGAGCCATTTGAAATAATAATTGTCAGAGCTTGTAAGATGCGAAAATACAAAGCTTTTATTTAAGGGTTCCTGGAGGCCACATTTCTCATCCGGAAATAAAAATCTTGACTTTTTCTTACACTACAGGAATTTAGAAACACACGCGTGTCTGTAGAATTGATTTTTGTTACATAGTTTGTGAAATATTCAAGTTTAATTTTTGTGTTAAAAAATGCAAAGTTTCGTCGATCCATGGATCGACGAAATTGGCCGATTTTCGACATGTCACGGATTTTTGTGAAAACCACGGACCGAGGTCGAAATTTTATGGGGAATTCACTGGTGAAATCCGTTTTTCGATTAGACTCTTAGTTTTTAAGAAAATCGCAAAAGTATCGCCATTAGAGTCAATTTCTTCCTCTTAACTGTAGAATATTTCCATCTCATGCTCGTTCTGATTTTCGGAGAAACTTCATTTAAGACTCAGATTAAAGGCCAATTTATATAATATTCCGTGTGCAAATTTCAGCGCTGTAGCTCTAATAGTTTAGGAGATAGAGCCATTTGAAATAATAATTGTCAGAGCTTGTAAGATGCGAAAATACAAAGCTTTTATTTTAAGGTTCCTGGAGGCCACATTTCTCATCCGGAAATAAAAATCTTGACTTTTTCTTACACTACAGGAATTTAGAAACACACGCGTGTCTGTAGAATTGATTTTTGTTACATAGTTTGTGAAATATTCAAGTTTAATTTTTGTGTTAGAAAATGCAAAGTTTCGTCGATCCATGGATCGACGAAATTGGCCGATTTTCGACATGTCACGGATTTTTGTGAAAACCACGGACCGAGGTCGAAATTTTATGGGGAATTCACTGGTGAAATCCGTTTTTCGATTAGACTCTTAGTTTTTAAGAAAATCGCAAAAGTATTGCCATTAGAGTCAATTTCTTCCTCGTAACTGTAGAATATTTCCATCTCATGCTCGTTCTGATTTTCGGAGAAACTTCATTTAAGACTCAGATTAAAGGCCAATTTATATAATATTCCGTGTGCAAATTTCAGCGCTGTAGCTCTAATAGTTTAGGAGATAGAGCCATTTGAAATAATAATTGTCAGAGCTTGTAAGATGCGAAAATACAAAGCTTTTATTTTAAGGTTCCTGGAGGCCACATTTCTCATCCGGAAATAAAAATCTTGACTTTTTCTTACACTACAGGAATTTAGAAACACACGCGTGTCTGTAGAATTGATTTTTGTTACATAGTTTGTGAAATATTCAAGTTTAATTTTTGTGTTAAAAAATGCAAAGTTTCGTCGATCCATGGATCGACGAAATTGGCCGATTTTCGACATGTCACGGATTTTTGTGAAAACCACGGACCGAGGTCGAAATTTTATGGGGAATTCACTGGTGAAATCCGTTTTTCGATTAGACTCTTAGTTTTTAAGAAAATCGCAAAAGTATTGCCATTAGAGTCAATTTCTTCCTCGTAACTGTAGAATATTTCCATCTCATGCTCGTTCTGATTTTCGGAGAAACTTCATTTAAGACTCAGATTAAAGGCCAATTTATATAATATTCCGTGTGCAAATTTCAGCGCTGTAGCTCTAATAGTTTAGGAGATAGAGCCATTTGAAATAATAATTGTCAGAGCTTGTAAGATGCGAAAATACAAAGCTTTTATTTAAGGGTTCCTGGAGGCCACATTTCTCATCCGGAAATAAAAATCTTGACTTTTTCTTACACTACAGGAATTTAGAAACACACGCGTGTCTGTAGAATTGATTTTTGTTACATAGTTTGTGAAATATTCAAGTTTAATTTTTGTGTTAAAAATGCAAAGTTTCGTCGATCCATGGATCGACGAAATTGGCCGATTTTCGACATGTCACGGATTTTTGTGAAAACCACGGACCGAGGTCGAAATTTTATGGGGAATTCACTGGTGAAATCCGTTTTTCGATTAGACTCTTAGTTTTTAAGAAAATCGCAAAAGTATCGCCATTAGAGTCAATTTCTTCCTCGTAACTGTAGAATATTTCCATCTCATGCTCGTTCTGATTTTCGGAGAAACTTCATTTAAGACTCAGATTAAAGGCCAATTTATACAATATTCCGTGTGCAAATTTCAGCGCTGTAGCTCTAATAGTTTAGGAGATAGAGCCATTTGAAATAATAATTGTCAGAGCTTGTAAGATGCGAAAATACAAAGCTTTTATTTTAAGGTTCCTAGAGGCCACATTTCTCATCCGGAAATAAAAATCTTGACTTTTTCTTACACTACAGGAATTTAGAAACACACGCGTGTCTGTAGAATTGATTTTTGTTACATAGTTTGTGAAATATTCAAGTTTAATTTTTGTGTTAAAAAATGCAAAGTTTCGACGAAATTGGCCGATTTTCGACATGTCACGGATTTTTGTGAAAACCACGGACCGAGGTCGAAATTTTATGGGGAATTCACTGGTGAAATCCGTTTTTCGATTAGACTCTTAGTTTTTAAGAAAATCGCAAAAGTATTGCCATTAGAGTCAATTTCTTCCTCGTAACTGTAGAATATTTCCATCTCATGCTCGTTCTGATTTTCGGAGAAACTTCATTTAAGACTCAGATTAAAGGTCAATTTATATAATTTTCCGTGTGCAAATTTCAGCGCTGTAGCTCTAATAGTTTAGGAGATAGAGCCATTTGAAATAATAATTGTCAGAGCTTGTAAGATGCGAAAATACAAAGCTTTTATTTTAAGGTTCCTAGAGGCCACATTTCTCATCCGGAAATAAAAATCTTGACTTTTTCTTACACTACAGGAATTTAGAAACACACGCGTGTCTGTAGAATTGATTTTTGTTACATAGTTTGTGAAATATTCAAGTTTAATTTTTGTGTTAAAAAATGCAAAGTTTCGTCGATCCATGGATCGACGAAATTGGCCGATTTTCGACATGTCACGGATTTTTGTGAAAACCACGGACCGAGGTCGAAATTTTATGGGGAATTCACTGGTGAAATCCGTTTTTCGATTAGACTCTTAGTTTTTAAGAAAATCGCAAAAGTATCGCCATTAGAGTCAATTTCTTCCTCGTAACTGTAGAATATTTCCATCTCATGCTCGTTCTGATTTTCGGAGAAACTTCATTTAAGACTCAGATTAAAGGTCAATTTATATAATTTTCCGTGTGCAAATTTCAGCGCTGTAGCTCTAATAGTTTAGGAGATAGAGCCATTTGAAATAATAATTGTCAGAGCTTGTAAGATGCGAAAATACAAAGCTTTTATTTTAAGGTTCCTGGAGGCCACATTTCTCATCCGGAAATAAAAATCTTGACTTTTTCTTACACTACAGGAATTTAGAAACACACGCGTGTCTGTAGAATTGATTTTTGTTACATAGTTTGTGAAATATTCAAGTTTAATTTTTGTGTTAAAAAATGCAAAGTTTCGTCGATCCATGGATCGACGAAATTGGCCGATTTTCGACATGTCACGGATTTTTGTGAAAACCACGGACCGAGGTCGAAATTTTATGGGGAATTCACTGGTGAAATCCGTTTTTCGATTAGACTCTTAGTTTTTAAGAAAATCGCAAAAGTATTGCCATTAGAGTCAATTTCTTCCTCGTAACTGTAGAATATTTCCATCTCATGCTCGTTCTGATTTTCGGAGAAACTTCATTTAAGACTCAGATTAAAGGCCAATTTATATAATATTCCGTGTGCAAATTTCAGCGCTGTAGCTCTAATAGTTTAGGAGATAGAGCCATTTGAAATAATAATTGTCAGAGCTTGTAAGATGCGAAAATACAAAGCTTTTATTTTAAGGTTCCTGGAGGCCACATTTCTCATCCGGAAATAAAAATCTTGACTTTTTCTTACACTACAGGAATTTAGAAACACACGCGTGTCTGTAGAATTGATTTTTGTTACATAGTTTGTGAAATATTCAAGTTTAATTTTTGTGTTAAAAAATGCAAAGTTTCGTCGATCCATGGATCGACGAAATTGGCCGATTTTCGACATGTCACGGATTTTTGTGAAAACCACGGACCGAGGTCGAAATTTTATGGGGAATTCACTGGTGAAATCCGTTTTTCGATTAGACTCTTAGTTTTTAAGAAAATCGCAAAAGTATTGCCATTAGAGTCAATTTCTTCCTCGTAACTGTAGAATATTTCCATCTCATGCTCGTTCTGATTTTCGGAGAAACTTCATTTAAGACTCAGATTAAAGGCCAATTTATATAATATTCCGTGTGCAAATTTCAGCGCTGTAGCTCTAATAGTTTAGGAGATAGAGCCATTTGAAATAATAATTGTCAGAGCTTGTAAGATGCGAAAATACAAAGCTTTTATTTAAGGGTTCCTGGAGGCCACATTTCTCATCCGGAAATAAAAATCTTGACTTTTTCTTACACTACAGGAATTTAGAAACACACGCGTGTCTGTAGAATTGATTTTTGTTACATAGTTTGTGAAATATTCAAGTTTAATTTTTGTGTTAAAAAATGCAAAGTTTCGTCGATCCATGGATCGACGAAATTGGCCGATTTTCGACATGTCACGGATTTTTGTGAAAACCACGGACCGAGGTCGAAATTTTATGGGGAATTCACTGGTGAAATCCGTTTTTCGATTAGACTCTTAGTTTTTAAGAAAATCGCAAAAGTATCGCCATTAGAGTCAATTTCTTCCTCGTAACTGTAGAATATTTCCATCTCATGCTCGTTCTGATTTTCGGAGAAACTTCATTTAAGACTCAGATTAAAGGCCAATTTATACAATATTCCGTGTGCAAATTTCAGCGCTGTAGCTCTAATAGTTTAGGAGATAGAGCCATTTGAAATAATAATTGTCAGAGCTTGTAAGATGCGAAAATACAAAGCTTTTATTTTAAGGTTCCTAGAGGCCACATTTCTCATCCGGAAATAAAAATCTTGACTTTTTCTTACACTACAGGAATTTAGAAACACACGCGTGTCTGTAGAATTGATTTTTGTTACATAGTTTGTGAAATATTCAAGTTTAATTTTTGTGTTAAAAAATGCAAAGTTTCGACGAAATTGGCCGATTTTCGACATGTCACGGATTTTTGTGAAAACCACGGACCGAGGTCGAAATTTTATGGGGAATTCACTGGTGAAATCCGTTTTTCGATTAGACTCTTAGTTTTTAAGAAAATCGCAAAAGTATTGCCATTAGAGTCAATTTCTTCCTCGTAACTGTAGAATATTTCCATCTCATGCTCGTTCTGATTTTCGGAGAAACTTCATTTAAGACTCAGATTAAAGGTCAATTTATATAATTTTCCGTGTGCAAATTTCAGCGCTGTAGCTCTAATAGTTTAGGAGATAGAGCCATTTGAAATAATAATTGTCAGAGCTTGTAAGATGCGAAAATACAAAGCTTTTATTTTAAGGTTCCTAGAGGCCACATTTCTCATCCGGAAATAAAAATCTTGACTTTTTCTTACACTACAGGAATTTAGAAACACACGCGTGTCTGTAGAATTGATTTTTGTTACATAGTTTGTGAAATATTCAAGTTTAATTTTTGTGTTAAAAAATGCAAAGTTTCGTCGATCCATGGATCGACGAAATTGGCCGATTTTCGACATGTCACGGATTTTTGTGAAAACCACGGACCGAGGTCGAAATTTTATGGGGAATTCACTGGTGAAATCCGTTTTTCGATTAGACTCTTAGTTTTTAAGAAAATCGCAAAAGTATCGCCATTAGAGTCAATTTCTTCCTCGTAACTGTAGAATATTTCCATCTCATGCTCGTTCTGATTTTCGGAGAAACTTCATTTAAGACTCAGATTAAAGGTCAATTTATATAATTTTCCGTGTGCAAATTTCAGCGCTGTAGCTCTAATAGTTTAGGAGATAGAGCCATTTGAAATAATAATTGTCAGAGCTTGTAAGATGCGAAAATACAAAGCTTTTATTTTAAGGTTCCTGGAGGCCACATTTCTCATCCGGAAATAAAAATCTTGACTTTTTCTTACACTACAGGAATTTAGAAACACACGCGTGTCTGTAGAATTGATTTTTGTTACATAGTTTGTGAAATATTCAAGTTTAATTTTTGTGTTAAAAAATGCAAAGTTTCGTCGATCCATGGATCGACGAAATTGGCCGATTTTCGACATGTCACGGATTTTTGTGAAAACCACGGACCGAGGTCGAAATTTTATGGGGAATTCACTGGTGAAATCCGTTTTTCGATTAGACTCTTAGTTTTTAAGAAAATCGCAAAAGTATTGCCATTAGAGTCAATTTCTTCCTCGTAACTGTAGAATATTTCCATCTCATGCTCGTTCTGATTTTCGGAGAAACTTCATTTAAGACTCAGATTAAAGGCCAATTTATATAATATTCCGTGTGCAAATTTCAGCGCTGTAGCTCTAATAGTTTAGGAGATAGAGCCATTTGAAATAATAATTGTCAGAGCTTGTAAGATGCGAAAATACAAAGCTTTTATTTTAAGGTTCCTGGAGGCCACATTTCTCATCCGGAAATAAAAATCTTGACTTTTTCTTACACTACAGGAATTTAGAAACACACGCGTGTCTGTAGAATTGATTTTTGTTACATAGTTTGTGAAATATTCAAGTTTAATTTTTGTGTTAAAAAATGCAAAGTTTCGTCGATCCATGGATCGACGAAATTGGCCGATTTTCGACATGTCACGGATTTTTGTGAAAACCACGGACCGAGCTCTAAATTTTATGGGGAATTCACTGGTGAAATCCGTTTTTCGATTAGACTCTTAGTTTTTAAGAAAATCGCAAAAGTATCGCCATTAGAGTCAATTTCTTCCTCGTAACTGTAGAATATTTCCATCTCATGCTCGTTCTGATTTTCGGAGAAACTTCATTTAAGACTCAGATTAAAGGTCAATTTATATAATATTCCGTGTGCAAATTTCAGCGCTGTAGCTCTAATAGTGTAGGAGATAGAGCCATTTGAAATAATAATTGTCAGAGCTTGTAAGATGCGAAAATACAAAGCTTTTATTTAAGGGTTCCTGGAGGCCACATTTCTCATCCGGAAATAAAAATCTTGACTTTTTCTTACACTACAGGAATTTAGAAACACACGCGTGTCTGTAGAATTGATTTTTGTTACATAGTTTGTGAAATATTCAAGTTTAATTTTTGTGTTAAAAAATGCAAAGTTTCGTCGATCCATGGATCGACGAAATTGGCCGATTTTCGACATGTCACGGATTTTTGTGAAAACCACGGACCGAGGTCGAAATTTTATGGGGAATTCACTGGTGAAATCCGTTTTTCGATTAGACTCTTAGTTTTTAAGAAAATCGCAAAAGTATCGCCATTAGAGTCAATTTCTTCCTCGTAACTGTAGAATATTTCCATCTCATGCTCGTTCTGATTTTCGGAGAAACTTCATTTAAGACTCAGATTAAAGGCCAATTTATATAATATTCCGTGTGCAAATTTCAGCGCTGTAGCTCTAATAGTTTAGGAGATAGAGCCATTTGAAATAATAATTGTCAGAGCTTGTAAGATGCGAAAATACAAAGCTTTTATTTTAAGGTTCCTGGAGGCCACATTTCTCATCCGGAAATAAAAATCTTGACTTTTTCTTACACTACAGGAATTTAGAAACACACGCGTGTCTGTAGAATTGATTTTTGTTACATAGTTTGTGAAATATTCAAGTTTAATTTTTGTGTTAAAAATGCAAAGTTTCGTCGATCCATGGATCGACGAAATTGGCCGATTTTCGACATGTCACGGATTTTTGTGAAAACCACGGACCGAGGTCGAAATTTTATGGGGAATTCACTGGTGAA